>CABEEJ010000682.1:0-12633 GCA_901482245.1 Timema douglasi | reverse complement strand
AGTAACAAAAGCTTCCTAAAAGCTATTAAAGGGGGGTGGTTTCCTTCCCTTGTCTTGGACCGCGCTAACGGTCCGGGGGACAGTTAGGTTCGTCCATGTTGGATCTTCTGGACCAATGGGAGTAATTCTTCAATATTTAAAAAAATAGTATCTGTTGAGTCGCTTAGGGACTCGGTACTCTGGTCTCATCGGGCTACGGCCAAGGACGCTCCCAGGTGAACTCTGGGGTGTCATATTTTGTGAACCTTTAAACGACCCCTCGCGTTAGTCGCTCAGTTAGTCGCCGCGGCTATAATTATTGTAATAAAAAATAATCAGGCGTGATAGCGCACAGTAGTTATATTATATCACGACTAAGCAGTGGATATTGAAATTCACCTTAAATTGGTTGACGGCCACTCTCACACTAATTAAGACGCGTGACGTGTAACGAGTGCATTGCTAAAATAAATTTAAATATATGATTTCTTTAATTAATTTAACCCACTATACGATCACAACCAAATTTTATATTAAAATAAGATAAACATTCATTCCGTGTATACCTCATTATATTTGCGAAGCCGTTACGGTCGTCTACAGGCTGGCCACTAAGTTGTGTTAGCCGAGGTCCGTTTATGCGCGTAGCAACTTAAAGGCATTAGATGTATTCATTGTATGTACGACCTTTATAGTGAGGCACCAACCGACAATACATTACGCTTAGCTGGACCATATTTAGTGAATAATACAATAAATAAATTTTTAAAAATTAGTGCTCGAATGAAACATCATCCAAGTCAAGTTTATTGTTTGTTCAAATTACCGGGTTTTTAATTTGTGATTTTTGCAAATGTTTGATTTATTTTTTAGAAACTTCAACCCCATTTTGTATTAACATCAGGGAGCTCTGTCACAATAGCAACAATAAGTTTAAAGAATTACGTGGATTATATAATTATAGATTTTGGTTTCCCTACCAAGGTTTTGTAACAATATTATAATCATAATTGTAAAATATCTTATCAAAAAATAAATTAACATCGGTTTGGTATTACTTGAAATGGCTGTCGAAAGAAATTCTCGTTTTCTGAAACCATGGTTTTCGCTTTTTAACACACCCATATAAATATCCATATATAAATTTGAGAAATTTTGCCACATCTTAATTGTCTATCTAAGATTCCATTGAAAAAAATTATTAAATTGGGAATCATTTATGAGGAATTCATGTCGAAAGGAATCGTTTTAAGTTTTAAATATAAAGATTAATGTCCCTCTCGTTTTATGAATAATAATGCTGTCACATTTCTATTTTTAACTAAAGAAAACTAGTGGCTCCAGTTTTATAACGTCTGTTGATCCTTTATAAAGAAAGGAAAGTTATGTTTACCTGGTTTCGAATCCCCTCTGTATTTCTTCTCCTCTTCTTTTGCCACCACATTTATTCATTTATTAAAAAAAGTTAAATTCTAAATGAACTCCAGATAGCTATATTCCAACACGTACCTACTTCACCGAGTAGAGAGAGCTAGATAAACATGGATTGAACAAGAGAGAGAAAGAGAGACCGGAAATAAATAATGTAAGCGCGGAAGAAGAGCAAGTTTGTTTCCGTAGTCCGTTGACCCGCCTAGCAGCTCTGCATGGCGGGTTGCCATAACTTACCGAGTCGTCCCGATTTATTGGCGAAAAAAGAGAATTTCTCTTCTTTCCTACGTGAATCTTTTTTACGTTTTTTTGTTGTTGGAAATAACGTTTCTGTCAGTGAGATGATGTTGCGTGAGCTATTGTGGACTTCATATTTTCTTGGATGAAAGTATCAAGCGAAAACTTTGTCGTAAATGTACACAAATACGTCATAGCTGTGGGGTAAAAAAAACCTAACAGAATTCCAAAAGATTAATTATATACATATTCCAAATAAGAAAATATAAATCAATTTGATTGACTGTTTTATTTTCCTGTATTTTTTCTCTTTAATTTATATATTAAAAATAACTAAAAGTGCCAGACACATCGTATCATCTCTGGGAGGACTGCATGGCTACTATAGGCAAACCGCCCTTTTATTATCTTGTTTTGGTGTTGTAAATTGTCCCTTAGATATAAGACAATATTACAACCCCGGCTCATCGATGTTGTCATTACCTCCTTACTACCCCAGCACATCATCTACTGCCGTAACTAAAAGCGAGATTTGGAACAGTTAACCTAGAAAAATGGAGAAATAGATAGAGAAATTAAATACCTGCAGTTCCTCAGATGTGAGATAGAGTGTACCCATCAGGGTTATGCGTATTCAAACTATTCTAATATAGTGTGTATGATCAAGGCAGAACTTAGAGGAAATATACACGCATTTACGCTAAAGATGATTAAGGAGAAAAAAAAACCTCACTACACCCAGCCGGAATCCAAGCCTGAAACTCTCCATCACCGTTAAACCGTAACGGATGAGCTTGGCATTCGATGAGGGCTTTATTCTATTTTAAATACACTTTTTTATTAATAAATAATTTATATGAAAAAACAGACATAGTTATATAATTTCCTCCGCTCAGAAAACCCCTTACTGACTTACTGATTAAAGTTGACCCTGATCGGTTTATTGGTACGTCGGTTCTAGGGGTTTTTCATTTAAGAACCGGAATATATTTAATTTCCTAAAAACTCAACCATCAATGCGGACTTTTTTAGTAATCCCCGCGTCAGGCTATACGCAAATGTACTAATCACGTTACTGTTCTATTGACGTGGAAGTTATAGATTTTTAAGAAGTATATTAGCTTATGCGTGGAGGAAAAGTGGACGACGATTTTGAAAAAAAATACCCCCAAAATTCCCGACCAGACTTTGAACCCTAATTTCCCAATTATCGGCAATCCACTCTATTGCTAGAGTGACGCCTTAAAGTCCTTAATTCTAAAATCACGCTCACTTTAGGTGGTCGATTGTTCTAAGGCTTAAAGTATTCGACAACATGAAGCGAGCGTAATTTTTTTTGTGTGTAACCACGTAAATGCGGGTAAATTTAAATTATAATTCTAACTTCCTCATTTAATTATACAATGTAATTTTATTTCATTCATTTAAAGTACTAAACGTACACTTTCTGAACTGATTGATTATAATAGTACACGAGCTATGCACTAACTTATATCAAGAACAGACACAACATCCAGCCTCCGACCGTTAATACATCACTCTAAGAGGGGGAAGTGGGGAAACCCACATTTCACCATTGATACATTTTTCAACCTTGCCAGGAATCAAACCCGGTACCTTCAGTTTAGTAGACAGACACTCCACCGATTGATCCAAGGTGTTGGAAACTCAAATTATCACTTTAGTGTATTTTTTATTTTCATAATACCCGAACAGATACTAAATCACGTTGGAAAACAAATACATTAAAAAAAGAATGCAATCTTGATAACGTAATCTTTTTTATTGATTAGTTTTTACAGTACAGACTATCCGATACACACGGACATGAGGGGAACTATTCCAAGCCAATTTGAAAGGAGGCAGAGCATTTCAATTACGAAGCTCGTTGACAAATTACATTTAAAAACACTCACACTTTCATCAATAAAACAATTTTATTGTTGTTGTTGTTTTGACCATCAGCGACAGTCTAATGCAAAATATGTGTCTACAAATGAGTGAATAGGGAGGCGTAATCTCATGTTGTGGAAATGTATTTACTGTAATTTTCAAAATCAATAACCATTTCCAATCTCTCACTCAAGTTATTATTATTTTTTAATTGACGTTGCGAATATTTCCCAATCAACTGCGAATGATTGTCAAAGGTATACTCTCATTATTATAAAATAGAAGTACCTCACAAACAAACAAACAAATATATATTCCAGGTTTAAGTTTTTATTTTAATGACAACAGTGAAGCGTTTGGGCACGACAAAAGTGCCGGGCTAGATTTAAGTTCACATTGATGGTCACACCGATACAATGTCAGGCTCGTTTGTTGCTGACGGCGAGTTCAGGGATGGAATCCTTTGTCTGGTGCAGAAAGGGCGTTTATTTCCCTAAATGTTCATCCACTCTTTCTCCGAGCAAATACAGGTACACTTAGTCTAAGTTCAACCATCCTTATATCTAACTCATCAGCGTATTTTTTTACACATGCTTCTAACCTAAACAGATTTTTAAACGTGGTGCTAAGAAATAATATTCTCAAAACCACTATATTGTGTTATAGTCCATTATAACCCAAACCATTAATATGTCCCGGCTTATTCGGTGTATGCACATATCATACAAATCCGTATTTATGCATGCATATTATTATTATTATTATTATTATTATTAGCACCTCGTCTTACTACCCGTTCGGGTTATACGCACATGCATAGTAGTTAAACTATACATCATTCAAACAAGAAACCTAATACACATGTAAACATAAACAGTTTTCATAAATACTTTTAAAATATTTGTTACTAAAATTTAAATTCTTGACCACGTGGCTAAATTATCAATTACATCATCTGGGGTGAATTAAATATCTGTAAGAGTATTATTGGAACATTTAAATATGTGCCTGGGGAGGGGGGGATAGAGGGGTTAAACCCCCTCACACCTAGACCTCCACATAGTATGCACTCCTATGATTGAAGCCTCTTGTACATGTGGACTATACAAGGTCTTCTTTCTTGATAACCGGAGTATACTCGTGACCATACCAAACCCATTTACCTGGTCATGCGCATCGCTCCGATCACCCATAAACAACGTACACTGATCCAGTCTCAATCCTGGAGATACAAATTGATTAATGAACGGCATGGGCATACAACTTCAATGATTTGTACAGAATTACTCAGAAGCTACATATGCATACACATTTGCAACTACATATACAGATCACTTTTCAGCTATAAATGTAGAAGACTTCACAGTTACGTAATCAGATGACTTTACAACTACATAAGCAGGTGACTTCACAGATACAAATGCAGATAGATTTGCAGCTGCCGATGCACATACATTCACATCCACATGCGCAGATGAGGGCTTTCATGCAACTAGAGAAAATACCTTCTCTCTAAATACTACCCCTTTCGCTTTAGGGAAGCCTGCAATCGCCTTTTGTTTACTTACTTAGGATTGATTACAAACGCCACTTTCTAAATAGGGTTGCATAAAAATATAACTCATAATGGGTTTATCTGAATAAGATAAACTACTCTACATAAACTAATTTAGTTAACATAAATTATACTCGAGTAAGCACAGGATTTTCCATGATGTTGCTATCGATTAATTTTTTTTATACACCTATTTTTTAATTTAATGATGTTTCTAATGTTTATAAAAAGCATAAAATAATTTTTTGTAACTACTCTGGTCAAAAAATATAATTTTAGTGTTTTTATTAAACGACGGTAATAATTATTACTAGTCATTGTTTAGAAAAAGCAACCGTTTTATTTGTTCTTTAATAAGTCTATATTTTACTACCCTTTTAAAAATAAAGGCAGATTAAATAGTTAATGCTCTATATTATATTTTATTTCTAAAATATCGTTTGAAACTTAAAACGTTCCTTAAAGGTATAATTATTAGTGAAGGCTGACAATTCACTATTGTTTATATTTGAGCTATGTATTTTAGGTAAGATAATTGTAATATTTTAAATGGGTTGTACGCATTACGCTAAGGTGCTAACACATTAGAGTATTTAATACATTTGTATATAATCTGAACAGGTAGAAAAATACACTGCCAAAAAAAATCTTTCAAAAGTGACAGTTACATGACTTGACGCATGAATACTTGAAGATCTAGTAGCTTTTCCAGTTGTCAGACAAGACCCTTCCTGTGAAAAATGTTACTGTAGCAAACAACCCACAAATGCGTGAGGGGACGTCCCAGAATTCTTCGCCCATTGTTNGGCCGGCCAGGAATTCTTCGCCCAGGTTGCCCCCGTTCCCCCCCCCCCCCACCTTATTCTTTACAATCAAACCATGGAGGCAGCAATATTCCACTTGTTATTAATGTAGTCCTCCCTTCAAATACAGTGTTGCAAGGGAGGGGATAGGGAGGTCAGAGCTTTAGGCCATTGTTGTGGCAGGCACACTTGGCGGATGTGACGTGACCCAATCCACGCTCGAATAAAAGATGGCGTCACCTTCCCCTCACCCCCTATCACAGGATCAAGGCTTGTGGCAGGTCACACGATCGCACAATACCCCTCCCCTCTCCCCCTTCACCCAACGAAGTAAATGTTTTGCCCGAAACCTTCCTTTGGCGCTGCCGACCGGGTAGACAATAAAGAGAGAAATGAAAGCTATTTTGTGTGGTATTTATTTGTGATCGTTGTTTATTTGTCGTTATTCGAGGTGTTTTTACTTTTCCAGTGTTCAACAACAACAACAACAACAACACCTAATTTATATCTAAAAATAAATTAGGAAGAAGAAAACATATTATATTGTATATAAATATATACATATATATTATATTTATTATAATACTAGCTTTTGCCCGCGGCTTCGCTCGCGTTTATGTGTATTTTGTCAATAAATTCAGGTTGTTGGTCGACACAGGAAGTATGAAATTAAAACGATGAACTTATTCAGGTTGTTGGTCAATACAGGTAGAGATAAAGAAACATACAAACTACACAATATAAATAAGGATTAATTGTACGAGTAGAAAAGAAGTAGCGCATTGTGTGTCAGTAGAGACATAGGTTATGCCTTGCCAAGAATTGAAAATCCCACTCCATCTTAAATTTTATTTTTAATGAGACCGCAGGGATGAGTTGTTCTAATGGCTATGTTTATTTTGTCAATAAATTCAGGTTGTCGGTCGACACAGGAAGTATTGGTGGAAGGCTTTTGCCCGCGGCTTCGCTCGCGTGAATGTTTATTTTGTCAATAAATTCAGGTTGTCGGTCGACACTGGAAGTATGAACTTACCAAAGCATCACAAAACTGGCATTTTTTATTCATCAAACCAACAACAATTAAAGTATGATTTTTGTAATCAATTAAAGGATAGTATTCAAATCCAGAATTATTAAATACGGACCAACTGTTACGCATAAAAGTTCATCGGCGTTCGGTTTGCATTTCTGCATGAACGATTCTTCTCGCCTGCAAATGTTGTGTAGTTTCTGTTACTCTAATGGCTGCCTGCCGCTGGGCTTGTTAGTCTAAACTGAGCTGCGTTTGATGAAGCGTCTAAGTAGCTCTCAAAGCTCTCTGGCGTTCATCTTGCTCATCTAAATGGAGCTGCGTTTGATGAAGCGTCTCAGTAGCTCTCAAAGCTCTCTGGCGTTCAGCTTGCTCATCTAAATGGAACTGCGTTTGATGAAGCGTCTCAGTAGCTCTCAAATCTCTCTGGCGTTCATCTTGCTCATCTAAATGGAGCTGCGTTTGATGAAGCGTCTCAGTAGCTCTCAAAGCTCTCTGGCGTTCATCTTGCTCATCTAAACGGAGCTGCGTTTGATGAAGCGTCTCAGTAGCTCTTAAAGCTCTCTGGCGTTCAGTTTGTTCATTCAAACGGAGCTGCGTTTGAAGGGGCGTCTCAGTAGCTCTCAAAGCTCTCTGGCGTTAAGTTTGCTCATCTAAACGGAGCTGCGTTTGATTAGGCGTCTCAATAGCTCTCAAAGCTCTCTGGCGTTCAGCTTGCTCATCTAAATGGAGCTGCGTTTGATGAAGCGTCTCAGTAGCTCTCAAAGCTCTCTGGCGTTCAGTTTGTTCATTCAAACGGAGCTGCGTTTGATTAGGCGTCTCAGTAGCTCTCAAAGCTCTCTGGCGTTAAATTTGCTCATCTAAATGGAGCTGCGTTTGATTAGGCGTCTCAGTAGCTCTCAAAGCTCTCTGGCGTTCATCTTGCTCATCTAAACGGAGCTGCGTTTGATGAAGCGTCTCAGTAGCTCTCAAAGCTCTCTGGCGTTCAGTATGTTCATTCAAACGGTGCTGCATTTGATGAGGCGTCTCAGCTGCTCTCAAAGCAGCTTGGCGTTCAGCTTGTAAATCTAAACGGATCTGCGTTTGAAGGAGCGTTTCAGTTGCTCTCAGAGCTCTCTGGCGTTCGGCTTGTTCCTCCAAACGCAATTGTGTTTGAAGGGGCTTCTCAGCTGCTCTCATAGAAGCCTGGCGGGTGGCTTGGTCCTCCAGTCTTTCCTGGCTTTGAGAAGGTGTCTCATCAGCTCTTAAAGCAGCTAGTCGCTCCGCTTGTTCTTGCCTCCTTAATTCAGCATGAATGGAGGATTCTTGGGATCGAGCAATTTTAGCTGCCCGGGCTCGCGATGAGCTCCTGGATAAGATAGAATTACGTTTGCGAAGCATTTCAAAAAAAGTAAAAGAAAAAAATACCTAAACTAAAAATTAAAACAAACAAACTATTGTCTTAAAGGTAAAAAAAATAGAATTAGAAGTAAGATAACTAACCTAAAAATAATAAATGATAAACTATCGCCCAAGGAAAAAAAGGAACAATATAAACTGAAAACGTAAAACAATTACAATATTATTAAAATAGGACTGAAAACAGATGAATAAACGGTAATTAATCAATGTTTGTAAACAAATGAATCGCAAACATGTATTGTTATTTCCCATCGATACGGCCCCCCAACTCCCTTTCTTCCCCCTCTCCAAACTTCACAATTTTGAGTTTAAAATAGCCATAGATAATACAAAACGATACCGTGCTTTAAAATGTGCTCAGCGCCATCTATCGGATTTTGGGAGTAATTAAATTTTAGTACATTAAATAGTAAAAATCGATACCGCGCCATCTATCGAGTTGTTATAGTACTAAACGTTAAAGGCACTTTAGTGAAAATAATGTTTTTATTTGAGTTCATCACAATTTAATACCAAACTTCTTAACGACAATTTTGTCATTTACCATAACGGGGTGAACAGGCAGAGCTTAATTAGCTGAATGTAATTATTTTTAATCATTTTAAGATAGATGTGCCTAAAATAACTCCAACAGATTTTAATTCGGGATATCAGATTTTCTTCCGGGACACCGCAGGTCCCTTTTTCTGTACTCCAGGCATCATGTTACAATTCATGTTCATATCAGTAGGCCGAGTTATTATGCCGGACGACCGTCTAAAAGTTTTTTTTATCCCTCGGGAATAGTACTTTTTTTTATGGATGAAAGGTAGCCTCTGTCCTTTTCTGTATCCATCGGGAACAGTACTTTTTATCTGGATGAAAGGTACCTTATGTCCTTTTCTGTACCCAAGACAACGTGTATGCAAAATTTCATTATGATCGGTCGAGTAGTTTAGGCGTGAAAGCGTAACAAACAAACAATCAAACAAACAAACTCCTATTCGCATTTATAATATTAGCTGGAATGTTATATTATAAATATTATATTTAATATATTATAATGTATCTTCTTCTTAAGTAAACAACCCGAATGTTGCTTTGATGTGCTTTCTAGCCATCCGGAGCTGGGCATGCACTCAGCCCTTGTACTGGTTAGTGCTGTCTGCACCATCTGGTAGAAATTACATGTACTAGGGGAGTTCAAAAAGTGTGGTGGTTCCGTTGAAGTCCACGCTGAAATTCTACGCGCGAGCAAGAAAAGGCCTATACATTTTGTCGGGAAAGGTATTTTAACATACTTTTCATGGTTCTTTTACATACCACAATTGACATGAAACTGATGGCTTTAATTACCCTCCAAAGGAAGTTGTGTTACGGATTTTTATCGCTCAAGTAGAATCCGTTAGCCTCGACAGGACTTGGACTTAAGAACATATATACTACAGGGTTGGCTCAAAGGTTTCATGTGACCTTGTTGAGGCTTAAAATTTGCGCCCCAGTTGTATTCTGTATAATACAAATAAAACTCAGCACCTGAATGACGAATAATAATAATAATAATAATAATAAAACAAGCAAAAACAATAATGAACGTAAAAAAGAGATAAGTAAATAAAATAAAAATCTGTGAAAAATCGGTAGCTTTTAATTAAAAATCACAAAACTACCCCGAATGTCCCTAAACCACAAACGTGATTATATCATTAGTCAATCTTTTAAAGAATATATTATATTCTTAATGTTAGATAAAATATTTATATATTTTTTTCCTTATTTAGAAATAGCTATTATCTTTTTTAATTTAAATAATTATGTTTTTAAATACTAAAAAATTTAAATTTTTTTGGTATGCATTCTTAGTATTTCTGACCTGATGGACGAGCCGAGCCGGCCCTGTGTATATATACACATATAGTTTATTTTATGTAAACGAAGATGACGCCAGTTGATAGAGCTTCAAGTCCACGGTCGATCTCAGCCGGTTCTTGAAAGAGTGTGGAGTAAACCTCAGCGAAACTCACCCCGCCCACCCCCGACCGCTCGTTTTTTGTAAAGAAGCAAGTGAACGGGTGTGGGGGTGACATTTAGGTCAAGTTGTGAACGTGTTCTTTGCGTGTTTGCTCGACATTGAGAATCAGGGTCACGTAATTTGGCCGACCTCGCTGCGATCTTTTGCATATAT
Source organism: Timema douglasi (assembly GCA_901482245.1). Lineage (NCBI taxonomy): Eukaryota > Metazoa > Arthropoda > Insecta > Phasmatodea > Timematidae > Timema > Timema douglasi. The sequence goes on along the minus strand of CABEEJ010000682.1, from coordinate 2,140 downwards.
TTATATAATATTTTTCTTCGGGGAACAGGTATGAGAAAATGAAGGAAAAGGAGAGGGTGGTAATATGTTTGATTCTTCCTTGAGTCTATTTTATTCTCCCACGGTGCTTTTACTACCCGTTCAGATTACACACAGATAAAGAAAATACCTTAATATGTAAGAGCCCGCTTCGGTGACCGCGTGGTCTAACGCGCTACTTTTCGTGTTTGACTAGATTGCCAAAGACGGTGGGATCAGGGTTTTATACCGGTCAGGTGCACTGAGGGTAGTTTCCTTAAATTGTTTCCCATCCTACTTCCACGCAAATGAGGGCGCACTTCATCTAATTAGAGTAATTAATACAATACAATCGTATAGCCCGAACGGGTATTAAGACGCGGTACAAAAACAAAACAAAAATGTAAGACCCAGTTCAACGGGGGACATGAGACAAAAAATACAATCAAATATGTTCATTTAAACATATGTCCAATTTGACCTTGTTTCCAAGTTATAGTCATATCAATACTCCCTGTAATATGAAGCTGCTTAACATTATAGAAAATTCTCAAAATGGCCATTTTAAACCTAAATCGAAGCCTGTAGTCGTCGTGTCCACACTTTTTTGTTTTCTAAAATCCCAGGTATTTGATTTAAGAGAACAAACAAGAATAACTCATAGAAAATATCTAGTCGACAGGTCGAGAGATATCGAGTATGGTATACAAACAGTTTAGTGTAATAGCTTATTTGTTGCTTGGAAACAAGGTTAAATAGCACAAATGTTTATATGAACATTTTTCAGTATTTTTGTGTCTCTTGTCCACCCTGAAGTGGGTCCCACATGTTACGGGTCAGCCTGTATATTAATTATGCTGATGTGTTAGGATTTAGAAAGATTGAATTAAGAAAATAAACCACCCGCATTCTCGTGGAAGATTATAATACCATTTATTGAAAAAACCTCAATACACCTGACCGGGATTCGAACAATAATATCTCCATCAATGGCAGTCCAGGATCACTAATTTTGAAACTTGCGAAAATACTCGCTAGCGAACAAACTCGCAAATCGCGGGCTGCACCTGAACAGAGCTAATTTTGAATGATTTTTATTGTCGTGCGAGTTGGTGTGGCGTTGTTTCGCTTGCGAGTGAGTTTTCAATCTGGCAACACTGTAAAACCATGACGTGCCAACGGATTGAGGCGATGGGATGCCACAACGCACCATTATAAAAGATACACTACTGAAAGTAACCCCTATTATTGTATCGAGTGTATAATGTAAAACAATTTGTTGGGTTTTATTAGGAAACCATGCTATAATAGTTTTCATCTAAGTTTGTTTCAAAATTTTCTCTGGCTATATAAGTAGATGTTAAACCCTGCACTTATTCAATATCCACTTTAGCTCACTTGTTAACATGCTTGTCTGAAGCTAAGAGGTTCACGAGATCAATCCTATACCTATTTTGATATTTTAATTTTTTTGTTGGGATAAAAAATCACTTGTTAATGGTTTGAATTCAGTAAAATATTATTTTATTTTCTCAACTACTTTTAAAACATAAATATTCCCTAAAGGTTTTTATCATGAGAATAGTGATAATTAGCTTGGTTAGCTTCGTTTTTAATTGTGTAAATTTTTATGTCATAAAACACATTAATTTAATTTTTAAATTATCACCTACATTCAAAATTAATGTATTGTTTTTAATTTACTAACTTGTTAAATTATTTTTTAAAAATATTAAAAATGTACAAAACGATCATATTTTTTACTTCTGTAAACCTATTATATACTATAGTAGGTTTATTTCAACAAAATCACTCTCAGATGGTTGCAACCAAATAGGTAGATGGCATCCATTTTGTTTTACTATGCTCTACTCAACAGACAAGCCCTGTCTCGCACGGTGGGCGGCTGGCTAGTAGAATACGCTCGTTATCCGGTCGTGTGATGTCAGTGTACGCAACGCAAACGTTTTAAAATGAGGGGTTTGCGAGATAATTCAGTCCCCTCGTTTCTCGTGGGAAGGAACTCCTACCCGACGAATGATATGCACTTGTTGTACACGTACACTCCGTCGAGATTGTAAGGTAGCAACTCACTGGCTCAGCCCACGCGGTATGCTATACCTCCTCACATGACTGCAGGATA
>CABEEJ010000681.1:190268-233573 GCA_901482245.1 Timema douglasi | reverse complement strand
ACCCGCGCACCTCCCCTTATCTACAAGCTATTACCCTTTCCATTAATTTCCCCGCCGCGCCTTAGTATACTGGTTTATAGCCTACTGACCTGTAGTAAATATGTTCTCCAAAATATATTTTAAAATTATACACATAATATATTATCATTTTCAAAACAGAATAAACTTGAAAAATATCGGTCGGTATTGCTCAATTGCTGTATTAGTAATAATTTTACTAAGTTAATTATTTTTCCCAAAAAGGCTTAACATAGAATGAATGCATATCTTCTTTAATTGGGTATTACATAATATTGTAATTAATTAATTATTTAATTTGTAAGCAATCGCGAAATTAAAAAACTTAAGACCTTTATGGTTACAAATGTCTTTTCACGATAAAATCCATTATGTCAATCTTAAATTTACATAAAATACTGCATTTAATACTAAAGGCTCAGAATTAAATGGTCCTACATTAGTTCATATATGGGAGGTCACAATTTAATAATACAATCAGATAAAGTAGGTATGAGTCATCAAAATAAATTTAAATTTGAAAATGATAGTATATATTTTATATAAATCTATATATACATTTGATAGAAAGCTCTTATTAGCTTTATATATGTAGGTGGGTAGACAGGTTGGTAAAGGCTTGTATGTATATATTATATAATATATAAAGTACGTATAATATATAAATGTATATATAAGATGCATATAAATTTCTAAATATTAATGTATATAAATTTATATTTAAGATATATATATACATTTATATATATTAATCTATATAAGTAAATACATCTTTACCTGCCTACCTACATATTACATAGATTACATTTAATAATATAGATATATATATATACATTCATTTATTTACACATATATATTATATACATATTTACACATATACGTATTATGTGTGTGTGTATATGCCTAAATGTATATTGCTATTTTAGTATGTAGTTTAGTCCTTAAACGTTTAAATTTAATTATATATTTTGACCATAATTGATTATACAAATTGCTTGCACATCTAAAGATAGCTTCTACCTTGAATTTTTATATTGATATGTCTTTAATTAAAGTAATTAATTTGAGCAACAATTTTAATTTCCTGAAATAGTATTTCATGTCTATTAATAATGGAGTGCAAAACCAATCAGATTTGGTGTTACAGATTATCATTGCTCAACTAGCACCTATTTCCCTATTCTTAAGTGGAACAGGGCTTCTACTAAAATAGTTAAAGTAGTCAAATCAATTGAGCACCTTTCGAGCATCCACCAACTGTATTGTTTATTTTTATTTTTTCAGGTCCTTGGGGGGCCTGACTGGTTATAATGATCTCTGATGGTCGATCGTCTGCGTCACCCACATCACCTCCTTATTCGGATTACCACCACCCTGCACATGCAGAGTCATATCAGCAGGCCTATCAAGCACAAACCCAGCACAAGAATCCTCACCATCACACGCCACCCTCATCCCCCTCGTATGCCAACTCGGCTGCGCAATGTTGCAGTCTAAGACGCTGCTGTGCTCCCCCTCAACCCTCGTCTCACCCTCCGGCAAGCCGCCAGCGTCATCGGCGGTGGCATGGCACATGGTGTTGCTGCTGTTATTGCCCATCTCACGCAGCAAATTCTATTTTTACCAGCCTCGGTGTATGTATCCTCGTACTTGGCTATACTCTACTGGGAGCTTTCACCTTTATGGCACTGGAAGGAGAAGGGTTTAGCAAAGAAACACTCATCAGTGCCAATCACGTAGTAACATCATCCACGTCAGCATCTTCTTCTGCGACGAGTTTTAAAAGTGGGGATGTTGGTTTGGGCCGTGACAAATCAATAGCCTTAGGGGAGGACATTCGATCCAGAACGGTAGAAAAACTTTGGAGCATAACAGAGGACCTCAACATTCTCTATAAAGACAATTGGACCCGGTTAGCCGCGCAGGAAGTGCTCAAGTTCCAAGATTCATTGGTGAGGAATCTAAGGGGATATGGAGGTGGGGGCGCTGTTATCGTAAAGACAGGGATCGCGGGCTCTGGTAATGGGGGGGCTATCTACTACAACCACCACCATCGATGGTCCTTCGCTTCTTCCTTTCTCTACTCACTCACTCTCATAACTACTATTGGTAAGTACTGTGGACATATTTTAATGTCCTTATTGCATGTCGCTCTCATATGTCACGTAGTAGTCATGTTAACCATGGCATCCTTATTGCAAGCAGGAAGTGATTTTTTATAAAGTTGATGATCATCTCATAACGAATGATAGATAATATATTAATCCAGAAATATTTTTATTGCTAGAATATTTTTCTTTTTAAATAGAGTAGTAAAGAAACACATTGTGTGTATATATATATACATATATATATATGTATATATATATATATGACTTGAATTGAAAAATGACACCTGTACATAGGAATAGAACCCGGGACTTTTATATTAGTACTCCAATGCTCTAACAACTAAGCTGCCCAGAATTGTGTCCGATTCTCGTATCTAAGTTTCATTTTTCAATCCAAATAATGTGGTATTTAGATGCGGCTATAACGGAAATCAACAAAAAAGCTGGGCTATTTAATCAAACATTGTGTATAGCTGAACAACCTCAACGAATATTATCAAACATGACTTTTTATTCAATGAGGAATGCATATTTATACCTTATTCCTATAAAACAGAACTAATAACTAATGTTACAAATGTTATTGTACTTATGTTTGATCCTGTTGAGAATTTAAACTGATTTAATATTTTTTTCTCCAGGGGGTGATTATTTGAATAAGTATAAGTGTATAAAGAAGACAAACCAAAATGTTTGTAGTATTAGTAATTTACTAGCAAGATTATAATATTTATATACATATTTCTTAAATCATACGAATGTTTATAATGAACTAGTATTCACATTTATAAATAAATTATTATTGGTATAATAATGTTAACACATACTTAAATCCATAACTTAGAATATAATGTGACATTCCAGACATTAGTGAGTTCTTTCAGCATCAGCAGCATATAAGTTAAGTAAAAATTATTATTATTATTATTATTATTATTAGCACCGCGTCTGACTACCCGTTCGGGTTATACGCACTTACGCTAATGTGTAATTATAGGGTGAATTTGAGATTAAATGGAGGACCTACAGTTTAACGTGGAATCCGAACCACGGTGGTAGGCCTGGCATTCCCCACATTCACAAGATGTCTTGTCAGAGGTGAAGGAAGGGTTTGGTAATCAGATAAATCTGTGCCGGGATTAAATAAAAAATCTAGATATTTTTAACATTACCACGTCTTACTAACATTTTGTTTTTTTAAATATACTAACTACGCTAATGTGTTAGGAATGAGAAAAGTTGGATTTAGAGGAAGTGTACTCTTATTTGCGTGGAGGGAGAGTGGAAAACAATTTAGGAAAATAACTCAGTACACCCGACCGCAATTTTAGCCCCAATCTCCCTATGATCGGAAGTCATTAGATTTGCCAAACAATAGGTAATTAGGAAATTTCTCTTTCTCTATATAAAACTAAACATTATTTTTAAAATAAAGAATGAGTGATTTTGGGACTTTAACTCCTTTTTTCTCCAGCCACCTTTATCTTTTTATATTATTTATAAATTATAATAAATTAAACTATATTTGTTTCATCGTATTTCTTAGTTGCCTGGTTTTTTCCTTCTCTCCTCTTCCGTCTATTCCATGGCGGAGCTTGTAAATAGTAATTTTATTATGTCAGTTAACTTCTGTTTATTCTCGCATGAATGTGCCCTGTCTGGCTGGACTTGCGGCTCGTCTGGGACTCGTACTTGATATTTGCACTTGTTCTATTAATAGTATTGAGAGAACCCTAGCTTGAGCGATCGTGTTTTATGTAGGGCCTTGGCCCGAATGTTAATGATTTGTTTGTAAAATAACTTGGAGCTGTTGAACCACTTTCAGTAGTGCTACTAGTTCAAGAGCTAGGTCATATTTTATTTAACCTTGGATGACAAAAGTGCGTCAAAGTTATTTAATTTACCATCATATGTGTATTCAAAATATAGTGATCTTAAAAAAGTGGTGATAGCACGATATATGACGTCATTAACTTGGCCGCCATGCCATACAGCTCTCAATGACTATAAACATTCATAACTTTTCACCTGTTAGTGATAGAAGAATGCTTTTTTTTCTAAAAAAAAAATTATAGATACTAAGATTAATGATAAAAGTTTTCTTTCAAATCTACCGTTTTTACTTTCCCGCTACCTTACAGTCTTATGATCGTCAGAAAAATCGAACTCGAGATTTTGATGAATTTCGACGTTTCATGACCCCCCCGAATCTGCAAAAATGGTTTTTGCATTTCCCTCTGTCTGTCTGTCTGTCTGTCTGTCTGTCTGTCTGTCTGTCTGTACCTCGGAGTATAGCTTAAGCTATTTTACCGATCGGGCTAAACCGTGGTATCTAGGGTTTTCATAGAGTTTCCCACAGGGATTTTTGGAATTGTATATCCAACCCTAAAATTAATAATAGTATCTATAAAAGCGAAAAAAAATCATTTTATTAAAATTGGCTATAAGGATTTTGATTGAATTTCATTATTAGGCATTGATCAATACTACCAACAAATTGGCTATTATCAATTTTTCGTCAAAATGACTTTTAAGGGTTCTGGTCCGATGCTTAGATTCTAACTAGCCTACTAATTATCATATCTCCGTAAATCTTTGAGATGTGAAATTAATTATCATTGAAAATATGTAGGTCTATTTATAGTTACTATCTTTTATTTGAAACACATTTTTATAAAATCAATCATTTGCAAGCTATACGCAAATATATATATATAAACTTTTTTAACACTAAAGGTAAAGTACTGTGACAGTGAAAAAAATCTATTCCGAGATATTGATGGATGTCGACGTTTCATGACCCCACAAGCCCTAAAAAGTCTGTTTAAACTTAAAATTAAGAGTAATCTAATAAAGGTCGAAAAGAGAAAAAATAGATTTTTTCAAAATTGGCTCAAACAATTTCCCCATGAAATTGAATTTTAGGTTACTTTACAGAAGTGGAAATTTTCATACTAAATAACTTATTATTGCAAAATTTTAGTGATATTAAAAATAAAAAAACTTTTCTCTAAAATATATCTTTATAAAAGCAATAACTTTTGAGTTATTGGCAAATATATTGATACAATTTTATCAGCTTTGGTTGTACAGAGATACTATTTAAATTTTAACGTAATAATTCTCTAATACCATAAAGTAAGTAAATAAGTAAGTCTATCAACAAATTAATGTTCTTTTTCCTTTAACCTCTTAGCGGAAGTATTTGTATATCATTGATCTATCTCTATCATTTTGGACTCAATAGTCAATATTTTCAATGGCCTAAATTTATAAATGAGGAATTTAATAGCAATGCAATAACCGTAAGATGTGCAACTTCTAATAAAATGTCAAAAATGTTAACCGGAAGTAGAAACTTTGAAACAAAGTGTTGACCTTTGTGTGGACAAATTAAGGTGTTTTTTTTCGTCCGAATATACAAATAAGGACTTTAATTTGTTAAAGATAAAATTATAAAATTTAGAACCAAGAGTCAAAAAATTTTTTAAGAAAGTATAACGCATTTTTTCTTGGGATAGATGACCTGGTGGTTTAGGGTTAAGGTGTCAGACTTCCATGCTGGGGGTCCGGGGCTCAATCCTCGGTTCTGGCACCGATTTATCTAATTGCCAAACCCTTCTTTCACCTCGGACAAACGTGGATTAATCACAACTTGTGAATGTGTGTAATGCCAGGTATCCACCGTGGTTCGGATCCCATGTTAAGCTGTAGGACCTCTATTTCATCTCACAATCACCCTACCATTACGTACATATTAGCGTAAGTGCGTACAAACCGAACGGGTAGTAAGACGCGGTGTAAATAATAATATTTTTTCTCGGGTTTGATAGTGTATATTATTTCGTTTCATATATATTACGAGTTTGGAGTAAATATCTCCACTTTTAAACAATGTAGTGAGATAGTTCACGCGTAGTTTCTTACCAATAATCTTATGATAGTAAGTCGAACTAGAATAATTGGGGTTTATTTTACTGTATCTCAATGTTTGGCTCTTAATAACTAAACAAAGAACAACTTTACAAAGAAAGGCTTTAAATAAATTAGTTAAAAGGCATCATTAGCTTGTAATCGGTACCTCTAAACTTATTCTGAAGACAAAAAATATGGAATCTATAAGTCACACATTGGGAATTAATGGAAAGATTCTACAATTCAAGGACAGCACATGGGGTGATATAAAAGAAGTAGCAGCTTCTAGATTGAAGAACTTAAAAGTCTCTACATATACTGAAATATGTACAAACTTGCCTAGAGGGCATGAAGAAAATAAACACGGATATCACAGACTCTAAAAAAAAAAAATTAAAGCCATTTAAAAGTTGGGAGACGACGACCCATCTAAAGCTAAATCAGATCTTTTGAGAAGTTATTTTTCTGCAAAGTTAGCGGTACATGTAGCATACATATCTGGAGCATTTGAGAAGAATTGCATTTTCTGTGGAAAGAGGAAACAAAAAAGAGATGAGAAGAGCCTCTATGAAGTTGTGAAACGTTAAAAGTTCAACAAAACATAAAGGAAGCAACAAATATACTCAACGATGCAAAATTGCTGGTGAAAATAAGCAACATATATTTGTTTGCGAAAGAAGTGCGATATCACCATTCTTATCAAAAACAATATATTAATCTTGAAAAATCTCGACAGCTAGATAAAAGAGTACTACCAAGTGATGGCAATAAAAAACTAAATGACAATCAACAGTAGCATGACACAGCATTTCAAAAAACAGTTGACTATGTAAACTCGTACATAAAACAGGCATATTTACTTTTGTAAAATACAGAGATAATACCCGAAAATATACGAGGTAATTTCACACAAAACCCAACATGTCCATCATAAATTGTTTTTAGATAAAGCCCAAAAACTTATACCTTGAAGCTAACTAATGGTTATTTTTCAAGTCAAAATGCATAAATAGATAAAAGTGTTTTTGTACATTATTTATTTGGATTAGGAATGAATATGTAAGGTCTAGAGTTGGAGTACAGTGGGTACATGAGATAGTAGAGGAAGCTAGGATGAGGTGATATGGGCACGTAATGAGGGTGGCAGTGGAGAGGATTCCAAGAAGATTAATGGGTATGAAGTATGTAGGGAAGAGACCGTAAGGAAGACCAAGGAAGAGATGGGAGGAATAGATAGCAGCAAGTGTGCAATTAATATGAAGAGAGTGGAAGAGTGCAGGAGGAAGTTTGGTGGAAGGACAAAGGGAGATGGAGGCATTTTACTAAGAAGACCCGGCCACAGGCTGGAAAGAGCTCATGATGATGATGATGGTGAGAAGGTAATAGAGTAAACATATCCCAGCATTGTTTCATCATATATATATATATATATGCACCATGATGATAAAGTGATACTAAACATTATTTTGAAACAACCAACACTTTCTAAAAACATTTTAAGAATAAGATTGCATAGAGAAAATATTGGGATCTCAGATAGATAGTGTGCAGCTCATGACATTATCACTATGTGAATGTACATAGTGTCGCTAATAGACCGCAGCATTGTATAATAACAGTGATATTGTTATAGTAATTATATTGTATATTTTAGTTTCCTCCTAATTATTTCACCCCAAGCCCGACATGTCCATGTTTAAATGACCAAAATTTGATTTTGTTTTCAAGCTAAACCCGATATGTGCGGAACTGGCTTTGGGCATTTCTGATTTTGCTTAAGGAAAAAAAGGCTTTTTTTACGGCCAGTTTAAAAGGAGGATATGTTGGGATTTGAAAAAAAATAATGATATATTTGGACTTAGCTCAACAAATAAATTCTGAAATTATGTATGGCTCAATTTTGACTATCGATGGACATGTCGAGTTTTGCGTGAAAGCTCCCCGTAAGTTTTATTTATATATGTATTACAGAAAATACCAGGTATTATTACTGTGCTAGCTTGGGATAAATTCGAAGTAAACTTAGATACACTTTCTGGGAAAGGATGTTTACACTATACGAGTGTAATTTGGAATAAAAACAAGGTGGATTTTGTCAAACTAGTTAATTAACATATAAATGAAGATCTGCAGCTTTATATGAAACCATATATAAAGTGCATATTCTTTCAGAGTGTTTCTAAATCCTTAAAGCCATATTCCAAAAAACTTAAATGTAGTATTGCTTTCAGTTTTTTGATAGCAAATTGTCTTCCAACAAATCTTTGGAATGGGTGCTTAAAAATTATTATATTTGTATGACCTTTGTGGAAAGGTGTTAAAACCCACCAACTTCGGTAGGTTTAAATTCCAAAACAACAGTAGACACCTTATTGACCCAAGTTATCAGGTACATGAAAAACTTGAATTTTCCACCAACCAGAACGTATGTTCTGGTAACACTGAAATGATCACAACAAGTAGCTTATGAATATGGAGAACCATGTATGTGTGTGGCTTCATTATGATCTCGCAGTTGCAAAACCAGTCCTCTTAATTCAAAATCAATAATCTACAAGCCTTGACAATATATTTATTTGTTATAGTTCTTTTCACATTGAGCTGGAATTGTTTGGTGCTCTTGGCTATTTTATAGATGGCTCTGTAATAGAGCATGCTTGTATTTAGCTTCTGTATCACAACAAAGTTTTTTGAAAGGAAAACATTACAAAAGATGCAAACCCATTAACACCCTGTTATAACTTGCCTTGAAACGCTGTTATCTAAAGAAATTTTTAGAACAGGGTGAGAACATCAGACTTTTGAACATTGAAAAATCCATAAACAACGAAAGATTGCAATAATGATCTGTCACAAGATTCCCTGAAAAAACTAGTAATAGTCCTGAAGAAATGCATTTGTATGATGATTACAAGGAATTCAGAGATAAAACTTGTTATGGATTCCATGATAAAACATCACATTTTTATCAAATGTATCTAGATTTTATGAAAATATATAAATATTTCAGCCAAGCTTACAGGGAAAATCATATAAACATGTACACAGAGTATTTGGAAGAAATGTGCCCAATTTGTTTTTGTATACAACATACCCAACTAAGCACACTGGATGACTTTATATTTGTTGCTGCATCTTAACAAAGATACAAATTGCCCCAGAGCAAAGAGTGCTATTTTACAAGGAGTAATTTCTATCAAACGTTCTAGTAACTCATTTTCTCGAGTCCTTGTAGATATGGATCTTTAAAAGACAATAAAGGATGATGATGCATCTAGGTTAACTGGAATCAGAGCGTTTTCAAACTCCAACTCTACAAAAGAACGATGGAAGAAAACTAGGCCAATAATAAGCAAAAATTGTGGGAAATTTTCTAGAGATTTCTGGTATTTAAACAATTACAGGATCCAAACAGGACCTGCAAGATAGCCTTATCTGCAAATACAATAGAAATGTATTAAACATTATGGAATCTTTCAACATAATTTCAAATTTGTTTGAGGACTTAGAGACTGAAATGCCCTTCAGGAATATTTCAACATTACAAACAATAAAGAAAAAAGTTTCCCAGGATCTTACCACTGCTTACTTTAAAGGAACTAAATTCTTCGAGAAGTTCAAAGATCTCTATATTGAGAACCCTAGAAATGTTGAAAATCCGATTCCTAAAAAGTTAGTAACTGTTCTTTAACAAGCCTTCGAAGTATGTTAAAAAAACTAAAAAATAAATTAGGTAATAAAATACATAAGGAATCTTCCTAGAAGTTTACTTTACCTAGCAACAGTTCAGAAATGTGACATTAAAAAGGTAAATTTCCAATCCCACTTTTACCATTATCTTTTGGAAAACTTAGAGGCTCGATAAATAAGAAAAACAATTGCAAATTGAAGCATAAATTGGAATACTGTCAATTATCATTGAAAGATACTCCACTAGAAATAGATGTCATACTCTATGATGCAAAGTTTCTGTTACATAATATAAAATTTTCTGATACGTGTGGGAGCGTTCCGTAGCAAACTACTTGAGATTTTAAGTTCACATCTGCTAAAAAGATTAATCTTATTTTTGATATGTATTGGACTACTACAATGAAGGATGGAAACCATGACCTACGATGCACAGACCCACTGTTAGGAGATATAAAAGTGATGGGCACAGTGCGTAAAACTGAAAAAAAAACACCTCAGGAGGCACTGAGAAACAATTCGCTTAAGACATCAATAATTGCTTTCTTGTTCAAAGAATGAAATAGTGACAAATACTTTTTATGCTTACTGGAAAAACTTTTTATATAGAAACAGAAGCAAACTGATATAAATATTTCCCTTAAATGACAATACGAGCTGCATCAAGCTACCTTTTCTTGGCTGCTATCATCAAGAAGCTTACGCGAGAATAACAGATGTTTCGATACATCGCAAAATTAATGTAATGAAAAACATTGTAGTTAGAGCAAATGATACTGACATTCTCTTTTGTTAATTTATCATCAAAGTTACTTTGATAATGGTCATGTATGGTTGGACTGTGGATTGGCATTAAACAACACTGGGGTATTTATGGATGTTAAAAATATTGCAAAGGACTTGGTGATGATTTATCCAAAGCATTACCTGGCTTTCATGCATTGACTGGAACCTATTTTATATCTGCTTTTGCTAGATAAGGAAAGATAAAACCTTTCAATATCCTATGGATAAATCTTGAATTCCAAAAGTGATTAGGAAATTTAGGAGAATTCTTGATTTTGGAAAAAGTGTTGTTTAGTGCCATTAAAATATATGTTTGTCTTATATATGGCCATGATACATTTACATCAATAACAGATGTGAGATACAGACAGTTTAGAAAATAAACTGCTCCAGAACTACTTTGCCATCCTCTAACGAAGTGATGAAGCATTGATCCTACTCTTATTATTATTTTAGCACCGTGTCTTACTACCCGTTCGGGTTATATGCTAATACTAATCTTCTTCCCCCTTCAAAATCACCCATTTTTTTAAAGGTAGAAAGAAGCAATGCAGTCATATGGATATGGGAGATAGCTAATAAAAGTGATCCCCAGGAAAAGTTGATCTTTCAAAACATGAATGATGTTTTGTAGATGGAACAAACCATATTAAGTGGTTTGAAGGACCAATGTGTCTTGACTAACTGAATAAAAGATCTGAAGAGGAAACTGATGATAGTAAAGAAGATCAGCATAATAGTGACAGCGTTACCGACCTCGATGATGATGAGTTAAATATAAAAATCACTATTATTTTAGTGTCAATATTAGATATCAACATAATGTTTGCGAGATAAAATTTGAAGTTATTAATCCGACTGTTTGACATAAATAAAAACAGAAAAACATATTGGTTGTCTAAAGTAGAATTCAAAAATTAAGTAAAAGAAATTAAATTAACTTTGTCCTGTTCATTGTATTGCTGAAACTGTTTTAAATATGGTTTCTTCAATGTCCAATCCTTATTATATGTATTTTTGTAGAAAATTAAAAGAAGAAACTTTCTCTTCGATTACATATGCAGCTCATAATTCGATTTAACTGTAACAACCAGTATATTTAATAGAAATAATATAATTAATGGTACTGATGGAAAGCTAATGATGCCTGCAAACTAATCTAAGTTTATCTTTATAAAGTTGTTCTTTAGTTACTTATTAATGACTTTGCCTATTTACTGAATTATAAGCTATTTTTCAAGGCGGGTCGCATCTTAACTTACTCTAGGATGAATCAACCTCTTTTGGCTGGCTTTACCCCCTCCCATAAGACACATCCCCTTTCTCGCAGCAGAATGTAGCTCTACCTGTGACGAGAGGGGACATATTTCAATTGCATGAGTAAAGTGATGGGCACATTTTTTTGTTTACGTATTTAGGGATTCACATACTGATAAACTTGTGATTAAAAGCCTTGTACACAAGATACAATATCTTGTACTATAAATTGTACATAATCTTGATCATGTTAATTTCAGAAAAGGTTGCATATATTATTTCAATATTCCAACTAATTCTTTACTCTTTTATATTGTTAAATACTCATCGATTATTTTAAAATTATATGTTTACTTTTCAAACAGGCGAAGATATCTAGATTTGGAGTTTACCTGCTATAATTTTAATTTATATCATTTTTATTAAATGTTTGTTTAGTAATTGGTAATCGTTCATTTAAAAAAATTCTAGTAGACAAAGATAAGAATTTTTTAAATCAAAAGGTTGTACAGTAAAAATGGCTTATATAAGACGTTTTATATACCCACAAGGTACAATATGTGGTTACAATAAGTGGTGCAAAGCAAATATTGAACAATCTTGGGTGTTCCCACGACACCATCTTTATGTCACAATTTCTTGTACAACATTTTGTAAAGGATCTTATGTCATTACTCTTATGTACCGAGCATAAGGCAATAGGTTAACATTATTTACTTAATGATGTGGCGTCTTACCAACTGTTCAGGTTATACGTATTCACATTGTTCTTCAGTCCAGGTTACAGTGAGGTCGGTGTTCTAAATCCAGTCAAATCCAATGTTCAGTTTTTAGTGTTTTTAGCATTGCGTTTCAACACCCACTCAGGCTATACGTTTATGTACTCAACGCGCTAATGTGTTAGGGATGTTAAATGTTGAATTAAGAGGTAGTGTATACCCTTTTGCATGGAGCAGAAGTAGGAAATAATTAAGAAAAAACGCCCTCAAATCTTTCCGTCATCGGCAGTCAAGTCTATCCCGATACTGACGCATTGAAAATTCGAGCGAAGAAAAGGATAGTGGGCGTTGTTGACATAAAATTAATTATATAATGGTTTACTTAATTCACTATTTACACTCATTGGAGTGAATTCCATATAAGTGTCTACATATATTCCATTCACGGTAGGAATTACTCTCTGAAAGCTCTTTTTTCCTACCAATATCCTACTATATAGTAGATTTATGGTAGGGAAAAAGGCCTTTCAGAAGTCAATTCCTACCGTGAATGGAATATAGATGTAACCATTTATAGCTTTGGTGTTGAACGTCCTAGAAAAAACCCAAAAAACAAATAGTAGCTGGCAGGACTCATTAGGACCAAATGACCTTGACCTTAGACCCTTGTTGAGAAAGGAATATACCGTATATATTGTGGCAACCTTAATTAGAGATTGGTTTTCAAGTAAAGAATATACCGCGGGAGATATATCATCCTTTATTTACGCTCATTAAGTTGTCGTTCTGTAAATAGCCTACGTAAATACATGGTTTTCTCACGCCAGTCTTTGTAATTCCCTATGTATGCTGAGTCACAGAACCTTATTATAACCTGTACTAACCCAGATATTTAGAAGGTTTTTTGGTAACTATGGGCAGTGTGTTTTTTGGGAGGGGCTAATATATCCCATTTTGGCAGTGTCCAGGAGCAGTGTGATTTGAGGAGGGACCTATAGTAACTATATAGAAGAGGTGTGTTTTGGGGTGCCTAAAATGATTTTGGCAAATGGGTAGTGATTCACAGGTTTGTCTTGGTGTTTAGGGGCATTATGTTTTTGTTTACACCCTCTTAATGCTGGTTGAAAGTGGACTTGATGCCTAGTCAAAATATGTTTTGGGGACCCAATCACGGAAAGTGGGCAAAGAGCGAAAGTTTAGGTTGCTTACGCCTCTTCCTAACCTTGAAATAGGTCTGGATATCTCATCAGAAACACTCTTCCCAAAATATCGTCTAGTGTTCTGTCCCTCATGGAAGTGGATTACGGGGTTGCGAGATATGTACACCAAACATTGTGATACCTCAGGGTAAACAAGGATCGGGTATAATAAAATCAATTTATCAAATATTCTTGATACAGTAAACTAAGGATTTCTAAGAAACATTCAATTTCATCAGAAACCTATGAAAATAGTCAACAAGAGGTTATGTAAGTATATATTGATAGACAAACACATTCATGAACTATTCTGGTTGCAATCCAAAAGTGGATACCCCGAGGCAGAACTCTGCCTTGAGATTTCCTAGGGGCTGTTAAGTCCGTCCAACAATCAATATACTACTTCACGGTAAACAAAGATCATTTAAAACAAAAAATATCGCTACATATTTAAAACATTGTATTTATTAAGAACAAACAATATTATACATTATTACGAGAATGGCCTATGTAACTATTGATGCGTTTTTCTACAATGTCCCTTAGATGCGTCGGTAAAATTGTTTTGAGTTCACAATTTTAACATGTAATAGTACAACCTGATGACTTGACGTATAAAGATGGTAGAAATGATTAAATCCAGGTTTCTAATGTACGTTTATACCATAGGTTGTTCAAGATCGATGAAACCCTGGGCTTATGTTAAGGTGTCACATATATATATCCACGGCAAATGTGTCGATAAAATCGTTGCAATATCTGGCAACAGGTGTCAACCACATATCCCTTCGTTATACGGCAGCGTCAATGAGGTCCCAAACCTCACGGAGATGCACCCAAGTGAGGATAACATTGGCAACCTGTCTAAGTTTGTCATCTTGTTTTTCAATTATGACAAACATAGGGTTGACACAAATACATCTCAGAAGATTTCATCTGAGGAGATTGGGTGATGTTGAAAAATTAAAAAATGACCGACTTGTATTTACTCAATTCTTGTCAGTCGGTGCCACTAAATGACACACAAATCTATAGCTGGATAAAGGGAGTAAATTGGCCTTGACACTCATGGAAACGACGACCGTTTTGGCGTCGACAACGTCCAAAATAAACAGCGTGTTAAATATACTTTCTATGGTGGGGGGATTAGTCGGGTTTGCCTTGTACTTGCAAACATCTTCAGGTTGGATCTCCATGATGATGTGAACGAGAAGTGTGATTGTTACGATGGCTTCCAGCAGACTAGGTAAGAGGCCATTGCCATTGTCATTGCCATCGTGACGTTCTTCTATACCCTTCGGAGGAGGAAGACAAGACGCACGCTGATTGGACGCATCCTCTTGAGAGGTGGCAGGACGGTGTCGTCTTGAAACACACGTTGTAGTACCTCAAAACTTTGACATCATTTTATCTTTGTAATATGCTAGTTCCTACTAAAGGAGATTATTCTTAGGTTTTCGTAACTCTTTATGGCGTTAACTCAAGCTAGTTAGCTTATATGACCACCTTTATAGTAAATATATAAAATTAGGATCAAATACCCCTTGTTTTCAATCATTATAATTTCACTATTATTAATGAATAGACATTTCAGGTCTTAGTCTGGGATTAGCTAGGCTGGAATGTATTTATATATTGTGGCTTAACCTTATATTATTATTTGTTGCCTATCTTTGACTGCCGATATGTTGAGGCAGAGGCTTCTTCGCAGGAGAATGAGAGTTACTGAAATAAACTATATGTTCAATCTTACTTCTATTAGTTCCTAGTCATCAAGGAGCTGATTTATATTTCTGCCTATCGGGAAGTATACGACTATGATAACTGAATAGGGTTATCTTTAATAACAATGGACTGTTTGATCTAATACAAATTTAAAACGCATATATTTCTATTTCTCTTGTTTACATTTAATTGAACTGATTGTTAAACTTATATATTTCTCTTATGTCCCATCCTTCCCAAAATTTACTTAATTAACTTTGTTTGTAATTATAATCATCACTTCTTCTACTTGATAGGAGAAGCGAAGATTCAAGAGGAAAAACAGAGATCATTCAGCCAGTGAAAATGATAACCCCTTATGCGTGATGAGCACGCTTAAAAGGACTCTGATACCAAAACGGCAATGTATTATAGTCATTAAATATCCGTATATATACATTCGCAAAACAGTTTCTTACAATTTTGTACGGTATAGTTATCGCACGGACTTTGAACACCATTTTGGTTTTGGCTAGATCTACACCAACATGAAAATTGTAAACTCAATACCCACTTCATTGGTCGAATGGTCTAAGGCGTCACTCTCTTGTAAGATTGTCCTATGCTAAAGCATAAATAGGGGTTCTAATCCCAGTCGTGTCTATTGAGGGGGGATTTTTCTAAATTGTTTACCACTCTCCTTCCACGCGAATTCGGGTATATACCTCTAGGAGTCTTCCTTTCTCATCCATACCCCATTAGAGTAATTATAATTTACGTGTATAACCGAACAGGTAGTCAGACGCGGTGAAAATAAAAATTAGGTATTTAACTAGCCATACTTAAAAAATTAGACCTAGTAAACCCCTAATGCTACTTGAGCCCAGGAATAGAAAAGTATAAATTAGTTCAAAAAATTATTCATACTCTGCGTGTAAAAACCTTACCAATTTAGTAGTCTGCTCACAATATTTAGCCATGTTTTAGATTTAATTTTTAAAAAATATGAGTGTGCCGTGTATCTGTTATTAGAACTAACTAACTTGTGTGCCCGTTCTTTGCACGGGAAATCTTTAAGAAGCTTTATTTTTAGTTATAATATAAAACTAACCAAAGGTAAAAGTATATAAAAAAGTCTATATAATTTTAAATATTTATCCTTTATTGGTTTATATGACTAAACGTAAAAAAATAGGAATAATGACTAAAACATTAGTTCAAAATAGGGATTTAATCTAATCCTAAAATATTTTTATAAAAGCGATCATAATAGAAGTATAACGATGCAATATACATTATGACTAAACAAAATTTGTAAAAAGAGCATCAACGTTTAAAAAAACATCATGGATAAAATAATGGCATTTTAAAGATACATGTTGGTCCATGTAATTACAGGCCATATTTCAATTGTCTAATACACCATGCAGTTTTTTATAATTATTTTGAAATCTTATACGCCTTAAATTTTAGAACCAATTTCCAATATTTTCTGTTTATCTGGGGTGGTCTTTGTAACTACTTGCAAGTATATCATTTTCCTACACACCAAAAAGGGTTTTTTCTATGCGGTTGGAAATTTAAATCCCCCCACTCTCACTACCAACCCAATTCTCTCACACTTGTTTTTAATTTTTTTTAATTATACGCTTATGGTTATTTGGTGTTGTCCCTATACCTGTAAGTAAATATTTAAATTTTATACCATAAGTGAAATATTATATTATATTAGCTTTGAAATTTTTGGAGATGACGCCCATATTACCCATTTTACGATCTTTAATTTCGAAATTTAGTTGGTTTTCATTATATTTGAGGTTTATTTTATAACAAGCTGACAAATGTCAATCTTTAACCACATTGATAAGTTAGTTTCTAAAAGAAATTCTGGAAGTCCCCTTCAAATATTTCACAAACCTCGAATTATAAAATTTATATTTTTACTAATTATTTCTGTATTTGGCACTACATTTCTGACAATTCTTTATCATTACAAGTCCAAGTTTTGTTTTCTGTCCACACATGCTTTCCTATTCTCCAGAGTTCCATTTTAAAATTTAAAATAATCAGATATTTTAGTACGGTTTCGTTATCTTTCTGCTGAATGTTGTCATTTACCACACGGGTAAGTAGTTGTCTGAATTAGCTTTGAAAATGTAGAATATACCCTACCCCATTTCGCTGACTCCAACTTTGAAATTTAAGTTTTTAGAACTTATTTGAATACCTAGAGTAGTACTTCTACATATTTGCAAAATTGTATTTTTCTACCTCACCTAAAGTGTTTTATATATTTATAGGCCCCATACCACAATTTCTTGGAGAAATATTTTTAAATTTCCTATATATATAAACTTTTCTGGCATGAGGTAAATAAGCAAAAAATATAAAAGGTGTAAAAAGGTATAGCTTATAAATTTGTTTTTAAAATAAGGTTAAAAAGGGTAAGTAAAACGTGTTAAAGGTGCAAAACATAATAAAAGGGTAAAAAGTGAAGAGAAGGCAATAAACCATAAAAGGACAAAGCGGAAAGAGGGTTTTATTTTAGGTTAGAAAGTTTAAAGTTGTAAAAAATGCAAAAGGGATAGGAGGAATAAAATTAGATCTAATAAAAAAATTTAAAATTGTATTCCTCTTCTATCCCTTTTACCCTTTTCCTTCCGTTTTCTTTATTGCACTAAATGTGCTTTATTTTCCTTTTAGTTATTTTTAACATAATTGGTGACCTGGTGGTCTAGTGGTAAGGTGTCAGACTTCTGTGCTGGTGGCCGGGGTTCAATCCTCGGTCCAGACACTGATTTATCTGACTACCAAACCCTTCCTTCACCTCTGACAAGACATCTTGTGAATGTGGGGAATGCCAGGCCTCCACCGTGGTTCGGTACCGTGGTTCGGATTCCACGTTAAACTGTAGGTCCTCCATTTCATCCCACAATCACCCTACCATCACACATTAGCGTAAGTGCGTAAAACCCGAATGGGTAGTAAGACGCGGTGCTAATAATATTGATTTAACATAATTACACTTTTGGTTCCTTTAGGCGTTTTTACACTTTTTATTCCTTTTTGGATCTTTTACCCCTTTTAACGCGTTTGTTTTTTGACTTATTTAACTTTGTTGCCCTTTTGAAAGTTTTTCTTTTTTATCTTTTTGATTCAATTTGCCATTTTTGGACTTTACCCTTTTATAGCTTTAACCCCTCTTGTCTTGTATTAACAATTCTTGCAATTTTGGCACTTTTTGTTCTTTTCATCCTTTTTGAGTATTTGCCCTTTTTTCCTTATGGCCCCTTTTACCTTTTTAACTTTTATATCCTATTTGATAATATTATCTTTTCATACCTTTTTTGCTCTTTTGCCACTTTTACCGTTTATATCCCTTTTACCGTTTTTACCCTTTTTGACATATCTAACCTTTTAAGAATTTTTTGAATTTTTGAATTTATCCCTTTTTCCTTTATAGCCCTTTTAATTCTTTTATTCCTTTTTATATTTAAACCTTTTTACTTAGCCTTTTCAATTATTTTTATTAGATTTATTTTTACGCCTTTTGCACTTATTAAATCTTTTTTACATAAAGCTTTTCAGTTTGTCAACCATTAGATCAACATCCAAATTGTTCATAATATCATTATTATTATTATTAGCACCGCGTCTTACTACCCGTTCGGGTTATACGCACTTGCGCTAATGTGTAATGGTAGGGTGATTGTGAGATGAAATGGAGGACCTACAGTTTAACGTGGAATCCGAACCACGGTGGAGGCCTGGCATTCCTCACATTCACAAGATGTATTGTCAGAGGTGAAGGAAGGGTTTGGTAATCAGATAAATCTGTGCCGGGACCGAGGATCGAACCCCGGCTGCCAGCACAGAAGTCCGACACCTTACCCCTAGACCACCCGGTCACTGTTTCATAATATCGAAGCATCAACTTATCCAGGTGGTTCTGAATAATTGAAGTTTATTCTTGGCAGGAATCAATTTACAAAATTCTCATTCACAAGCGGTACTTGTGACAGTAGTCACGCTAAAGTCTTTGGTATACTTGATAAACTGCGAAAATCCATTTTCCACTCCAATTGTCTGACACCAGACCTGAAAATGGTTGTTAGAAAAGGTACTAAAACACGCAAATTGAAAAAAACAACTATTTCTCCTTCTAATTACTTAAAACAAAGTTAAAAACTCGATAAAACTGAAATAATCCTTGTCAATATCAAATTTAAATATATTATCTTCGGTTGTAGCTTTCTTTTTAATCGTTCGACAATACCTTGAAATAATGGATTGACACAGTTATAAGAATTTCATTTTTCTTTATTTATGAAAAGTATTTTATTTTCCTAGCTGTCATCTTAGAATCAAAATACTGGTCTTTGTTTAGCTGATAGAATGTTTAATTAATATCCACAAATGTTTTTAAGGTTTTGCTGTAAGTCTCATCGAAGAAAGTATCAAAAAACGCTGTGTTCTAAATATTCATCGCAGTCTAGAGATTCAATAGAGAATGTTAAAGTTCTTTGATAATCCTGGGCGGTGGCGAAGAAACCTATTTGTGTAGAAGGTTGGGGGGTGCAAGCAAAAAAAAACCATTTTTGCGGGACTTGACTTCCCACCCTTCCCGGATAAATGTTTGATAATTGGATGTCCTTAAAAGCTATTTGGAGTGATCCTCCTCACAATTTTTGAATATGTAATAGTTTTTTATTAGTAGTCTTCTACAGAATTTTTTTGAAATTTGAATGCTTTTATAAGTTATTTGGAGTGGACCTCCTTCAGAAATTTTTTGAAAATTAGATACCATTAGAAGCTATTTTGAGTAGTTCTCATATTGAATTTAAAAAATCGGATTTCTTTAAAATCTATTTAAAGCTCTACTCCCCTAAAAATATTTGAAATTTGGATGCCCCTTGAAACAATTAAGAGTGAACTTAACATATTTTTTTTCACACATAGAAGCCTCTAGAATATTTTTAAGTAGTCTTCTACAGAAGTGTTTTAAAAATTTATATATATTTAGATGCTATTTGGAACTATACTCACCTGAACGTTTTAAAAATTGGATACTTTTTTAAGCCATTTGGAGTTGTTATTGCCTGATTTTTGAGAAATTGTTTGCAACTATAATCTAATTGCATCCATCCCAGAATATTTTTCAAATTTGATACCTCTAGAAACTATTTAGAGCTGTCCTATACCTGACACATTTTAAAAAATATTTGAAAGCACTTAGAAGCTATTTGTAGCTTGTTGCAAATTTTTCAGCTTCAATTTCGAGAATATCAGAAAGTGTGAATAAACAACTAATTTATTCCAGATGAGGCAATAATTTCTCCTACACTCCAATCCCCACTTTCACTGTTACTAATATGGAAAGATCCTTACCTAAATTTTCGGAAAATATACTCTTTTAAAAGCTGTTTAGAGTAGTCCTCTCTGTCGGATTTTTTTAATAGTCTTAATTCTTCTAGAAGCTATTTGAAGTATTTCTCCTTCATTAAATTTTTAAAATTTTGAGTTCTCTAGAGACTAGAAGTTATTATAAAAATCCTCACAAAGATTTTTTTAAATTTGGATATTCTAAATGCTGTTTGAAGGTGTCTTCCCCCAAAAATGTTGTTAAATTTCGTTGGTTTTAGAAGCTTATTATTTTGACCCTCGCCTGAATTTATCTAGAAAATGAGATGCCTTGAAAATATATTTGAAGTGGTCTTCTCACGGCAATATTTTGAAATTCGTATTTGCTTATAATCTATTTGAAATTACCCTCTTCTGGATATTTTAATTAGATGCCTCTAGCAGATGTTTGAAGTGATCTTCTATTGGCCAATTTTTATAAATTAAAGGCTTTTAAAAACTATATATAGTGCTTATTGAAAGAAAATTCTACAAAATTACAGCAATATAAACTTATCTGGAGTTTCCCTCACCTAACTATTTTGTTTATAATTTTTTAAATATTTTATTTGGAGTGATCAAATCAGAAGCCTCAAGAAGTTATATAGAGCTATTTTTAATTGCAATAAGAATTATATGCATCCTTCTCAAACTAAGAAATTATTTCTTACGTTTGTGTGTTTGCCTCCCTCATTGAACACAATATTTGAAGTATCAAATGGGGGCCTACTCGGGCCCTTCTGTAGACACGCCTATGGGGAAAAAAAAATAGAAGTATTAAAATGTTATGGTAACTGTAAAAGTGCGACCAAACTATCCGAGAAGATTGTAGTTGGAAAAGCCACAGTGACTGGAAAAAAAATTTCAGAAATATGATTGTTTAATTCCTCAACATTGTATTGAATCACTGATTAATCGTCGAACATTGAAAGAGTAATTGTTTGCCAAGCTTGTTTGGGCATTTTCTTTGTTGTTAACTCAAGAAAGGGGGAAAGGATTGCCAATAAATGGCCCCCTAATCAGATTATCCGGAATTTCGGAATACCATTTTTCTAATCTATTTGGTCGAAGTCAACTAAAGTGTATTTAAGATTGGCCTATTGAGCTCTCGTCTTTGGCAAAAGTAAGTACAATTCTAATATTATTAATCTATTCTGAGTAGTGTTCAATTTATTATCTAAACTAATATTTAATATTCTCTCTCTCTTGTGTGTGTGTGTGTGTGTGTAAGGAATAAACATTTACAACTGACGAATCTATCGACCATATTAGACCCTCTACGTCAGACAATGCTAGAACTGACATTGCCGAGCGAACCCACATCTTTGACTATGCACCCTATACAAACACTGACAACTCATTTACCATAATAAGAGAAACAGGACCTACGTATAGTCGGTTCAACATGTTAGGAAGAGATATTTTAGTTCGATTGAAAACTTTGATTGCAAACATGAGTCCGGCACCTTACCTAATGACGTGTTTATCTAGTCTATTGGCATATTTGCTTAGAGGTACTGTTCCTTACGATTTAAATGGACTCACGCTAGCGAAAATGGAGAATAACTGGACAAACCAGTCGGGGTTTCATACCGTAGATTTGATCAAATTGATGCGAACACAATTTTGAATACATTGAAAAAAGTTATTCAGAGTAATGCCAAATTTGGTAAAGTAAATGTATTGATTATTAGAGTGAATAATATCAAAATTATAGTGGGCAACGGCAGAGCATTAAAAAGAAAGTGTCTTTCAAACGATTATTTGAATCACCATAAAACCAGTATAGCCGTTGTTAAATTATTTACGAATTGTTTGGCACATGCTATAGTAATATCGATAGCCAAAATCACTAATTATATTAATTATAAATCTATATTAAGGGGCATAAAATTAACAATGCGGTAGATGATCTCGCAAAAACGTTTTTTAAATCTATCCGGGGGAGGGGGGCGCGAACCTCTCGATAAATGTCAATATGATTTTGGTGACGAATATAAATTACGCGTGTACAATACCCTCTCGATGGTCAAAAGATTGTGGTATGAGGTGGTTTCCTTTTCGACTAGGTACATTAACCTATTGTACGATGAAGTCACGCATCACTTCAACGTAATAATTAATATGGTGGCAACTTTTTAAGTTCTATACTTTTGCGACGGTTGTAATACCAGCTTTAAAAGAGGTGCGAGACATTCGTGTACGAGTACTTGCCCCCAATGTATGTCTAATCCACCGTGTTTGTACGCTAGCGAAAAAGTGTACTGTCGTAATTGTAACAGATTCTTTAGGACTGACACTTAAGATCGCGCTATAACCGACGAATGTTTTATTCACGAACCGAACTCATTCATTTTGAGAGAATCCGATAAACGACTTTATCGAATACCTGAGACGACTGAGGCCATTTTCCAATAAGATTGTTTGTCTTGTACACAACTCACAGGGTTTTAGACGCGACATTTATCCTTAATAGGTTTCTATCGCTAAACTGCACCCCTAAAATCATCGTGGACGGAACTAAAATATTCTGCGTGACGATGGACCATATAAAATGTAAATACAGTCTAAGTTTCTTACCCGTGCCAATGAGACAGATCACGAAATCGTTTGGACTATACTGTAATAAAGGACACTACCCTTATCTGTTTAATATAGAGGAAAATTTAAATTATATCGGTTAGATGCCCGGTCTCGAAATCTTTGGTGCAGATTATATGAAACCGTATGAGTGAAATGACTTTATTGTATGGTACGCGGAGAAGCTAGCGCAAGAGTATACAGTTGATAACAAGTAAAAATTGGATGCCTTTTGTATAGACGATATAAATGTATTACGCATGAGGTTTCCGTACATTTCATCATCTATTTCTAAATTTAGGTTCGATGGACGTGTTTAGGGAATCGATCAACATCTCGTCGGCGTGCAACCATTTATTTAGAAAAATGTTCTTAGCCTTTGATACGATAGCCATCCTGCCCAAAGGAGGATACATGTGCGTTGATAGACAGTTTGCGAAAGCCATAAAATGGTTAATCTATCTGCAGAAAACCCACCCCTATATCCACATATAACACGCCTTCAACGGACGTGAGATAGAAATCCTGGGCAGGAAGGTGGATGGTTATTGTGAGTCGACGAAAAAGATTTTTAAGTTTGACAGTTGTTTCTTCCACGGGTGTACATGTCTTTCAAACAGTGACGTCACTATAACAGGGTCGAAATATATGCTCGCTGAACGAAACGAGTGTATTTTGTTGAGAGATCGAGCATTTAGAGCCACAATGTACACTGTGACAACTATGAAAGTGTGCGACTTTGACAAAATACTGACTGAAGACCCAGAATTAGAACTACAGCTAAACAATCACCCTATGATTCAAACTGCCCCGCTCAATCCACGTGATGCACTGTACGGTGGACGCTGTGAATCTACGACTCTACACTATAAGACTAACCCCGACGAGAAAATAGGATATCTAGATGTCTGCATTTTATACCCGTGGGTATTAAAATATTTTAAAATTTCCTGTAGCTCATACTATTAATATTTTTGTAGGCAATGACTGTACCGATGACTTTGTAGATCGAGAGGGTATATTTAAATGTACTCTTTTACCTCTTATAAATTTGTATCTCCCCATACAACCCTACAAGATTCCTATCAAAGTTAATGATTTGTTTATGCTCCTCTTGTGCAAACGAGATGAACAAAGGTGATTGTACACATGACGACTCTGACAGGACTATTACAGGAACATGTATGGTGGACGAGGTTGGACTATCCCTAGAAATGGGCTACAGACTGGTTAGTTTGCACGAATTTTGGGAATATAAAATTACTCAGTTTGACCCTCAAACCGAAGAAGGAGGACTGTTTGTCGAATATATAAACAAGTTCCTCAAGACCAAACAGGAGGCGTCGAGATACTCCGGATGAGTAAAAACAGACAAGGACAAAAAATACGTTGGTGACTATAACAAAACTGAGGGAATATTGCTGGGTAAAAACGTAATAGTTAAGAATCCAGGAAAGCGCACACTTGCTTAATTGTGTTTGAACTCTTTCTGGGGATGGTTTGCACTGAACGAGAACGAGTCGCAGACCACCATAGTGAACACCCCAAAAGAGTTTTTCTCTCTACTCACCACCCCCGGCACAGAGGTTTGAAACATTATCTTTCCCAACAACGAGGTTGCTTGCGTCTCGTGGACGTACCGTGAGGAAGCCGCCCTTCCCTGGGACGGTCAACTTACCTTTAGCCGCGTGCGTGACCACCGGTGCACGTATGGAATTATATTCATATATTAGGCATTTTGGTGGTTCTTGTCTTTACTGAGACACGGACTCTATTATCAGTTTGATAAGACTGACAGACACGTATATGATTCCGACAGGCAACAATTTGGGCGAAATGACAAACGAACTGACCGCTTATTCTGAGTCCGCGTACATTATAAAGTTTGTTTCTGGTGGACCGAAAAATTATTCGTACAATGTGTTTGTTCCCGAGACGAACGAATACAGGTCCACTACCTAGGTCAGGGGTATAACGCTAATATATGGAAATACAAAGATTGTAAACCTTCCGACTACTAAAGACATGATTTTGAAAGACATGGACCCCATATACGAGACTAACCCTAAAAAAATTAAAAGAAAAAGAGGTCCCATCGTCGTCTCCGATATGGATAGAAAAAAAACCTAAAATATTGTATTCACTAAACGTAGGATATTAAATAAAAACACCTCCGTACCCTACGGCTATAGTTGATCACTATTTTATTTTTCTGATTCACTCTCAGAGAGGGTAGGGAGGATTTGGACCCAACCACTATAAAATATCAAGTCATCGGTCTTTGTAATTTAGTATAATGGATAAAATCAACGCGTCCATCCTCACGTACTCTTTGAATCAGGATCTGTGTCTGTTGTCTGCCGCGGAGTTGAATAATTTACCTATAAAATTTATTAAAGAATACTCGCGTAGAGATATCAACAGCGCTTAGGATTTACTCTCTCCCTCTGAGCAGCATGAATTAAAAAATTACAAATATTGTTTGGAACATTATAATAAGGCGATAACACAAATTGATGAATGGCCATCTATTAAGAAAAAAATCCGACAATGTCTAACATCATCATCATAGACAAAAAACAGCAACTAGGTACTATATTTATGTACGTGACTGTATTTTTTTTTACAGTTTGGATACTGACTGTTGTTTGTTTTTCTTTACAGTTTTGTTTCAACAATTTTATTCAGCCATGTCTTATGTCATTGTAGACTTTCAGGTGTTCAAAGATGTGGCCAACACATTCATTATTAAAGAATGTTCCGTTTTATCTATGTGTGGAAGTGTTGTACATCACTGGAGATTTAAGTGCCCATATTCGTTTTCAAAATTATCACTTAATATTCAAAGTCAATGTGATTGACTCACACATAATCAACTCGGCTTTCAATGGGACAGCGTTGATATGACCGACAGTCAATTTAATTCCCTTTTAAAACGGCGACTCTCAACTCTTCTATAATTTATGTTAAGGGGCATAAGAATAGAAAATTTATTTTGGAAATACTCGAAATATTTATGTAATTGATATGTTAGACTTGTGGTTTCCCTCGCTGAAATAGTTGAACCATCATAAATTTGATAAATGTTTCGGGCATAAATATAAAAATAAATTAAATTTGTACACTTTCAAATGTAAACATTATCAGGAAATGGTTCTTCGGTACCACCACCACTACCACCACCACCACTATAAAATTGTTATTGTAATTTTTATCTTTTAATTTTAAAGTGGCACCAGACGAGTACACATCAATGTCTGTGTTTGTTCACCCTTTCACACTGATATTGGCGGTACCGTTTAGTTGCGGGAAAACTATGTTTGTATAGGATTTTCTTTTAAATTTAAAACAAGTGTGCAGTGTGGATACATTTGATAGAATTCTATGAAGTTTCAAATAGAACAATTCTATTCCGTCACGATTATCTAGTCACATCACACAACACAAAGTGTACCGGACAATTTTGATTTTAAAATCAAGGTTGGACCTCAAATTTTCGTGTTGGACGATTTAATGAACGAAGCCTATTCTGTGGCTTGTAGGCTAACATCCGAACCGAGTCCGACACACTGTGCGTAAAAGCATATTTCCCCCCTAAAAAAACAAACAATAAAACACATACACACACATGCACACATATACGTATACACGCATACATACATACATACATACATACATACATACATACATACATACATACATACATACATACACGCATACACACATACATGCATGCATACATATATTATATAAATAATCACCCAATTCCCTTACGAGATAGACAATAAACAGTGAATGTAGCTCAAATAAACAACTTTATACTTAATCAATCCTCATTTACTTTCTCCACCCTTCCCTATCCTTGCCTACTTCCTTCGAGTCAACAACATCTATGCACCGTGTCATACATACTATTTTATTATTAACACGCTTAATGTTTCCCTTTTTTATATAATAATCTGCAACATTTAGCCACGTCTTACATGTACTACCTCTTCCTTTTGAGCCATTCACTTTACCCTCATATATTTGTTTCCTCACTCGATCATACATGCTATTTTATTCTTAAAACTCTTATGCTTCTCTTTTTTACATATTCATCTGCAACATTTATCCACGTCTTACATGGCCTACCATTTCCTTTTGAGTCATAAACTTTAGATTCATATATTGGTTTCTTCACTCGGTCCATACTCATCCTCTCGATATGCCCGAACCACCGTAAGACACTTCTTTCACATTTACATATTTGTTTCCCTTTCAATCCACATTCCTTCAGCACCCATTAATTACTGATTCTGTCCAATCAAGTTTTCCCACATACATAACATAGATATCTCAGTCCAACCGCACTTGCCATGCTTTTGTGTTTCTCCTGACAAACCTGTAAGATAATTATTATGTGACAGTTGGTAACACTGAACCTACATTACTTTATTATAATGTTCTGTGACCTAGACAATAGGCATTCTGTCAAGTTATTTCATACTGTACATTACATATTTATTGATACTGAACTGTGTTGTTTTGTATTTATATAATAAACCATATAACAAAACCCACGCTTCACATCCGTAAACCAACGTTGGCAATAACACATTTTTACACACTGCCATATTTGCCTCTTTTGATACTACCTCATTTTTCTTTGCAATAGTTTACATACATCCAACTACTCTCTGAGATGCATTCATCCATTTTGTCTGTTGCCACACTCAAACGATTTAAAGCATTCTGCAAGTTACTTTCCTTCTGAGCCATTAATACGGCATCATCTGCATATACGAGCACTCTCACATTCATATTATCCAATTGTACACCAACCGCATCCCCACAAGCATATCTCATACACTTATCCATGAAAAGATTAATCAATCGTGGAGACATAACACAACCTTTTCTAACATCCTGTTCAATGTCAAACCATTCGCTCAAAGCTCCATCCAGCCTATCGCACGCTTTTCTTCCATCATACTCCGCCTTAATTGCATTTACTAACCATGCATTCACACCATACTCTCTAATAACAATCCATAACAAACTCCTATTCACCCGATCGTACGCTTATACCAGATCAACAAATGCTGAATAAACTTTCTTCCTTACTGCCGTACATTTCTCACTATCTTGTTGCAATGCAAATATCTGGTCCATGCAACCTCAATCTGGCATCAAAACACATTGCACACCCCAAATCTTGCCCGCAGTTCTTTCACATACTCTCTCAAATAAAATTTTCTCAAAAACTTGGCCTGGAATACTCAACAAACTAATATCCCTATAATTCTTACATTCACAGTTACTTCCTTTGCTTTCATACAAAGAAACAATTACAGCTTTCTTCCGGTCATTAGGAACGTTCACAATCCCCGCACCCACATGGAACAACTCACACAGGCTAGCAAGAAATACCATCACCCCACACTTAAGCATTTCACTTGAGATCCAATCTACACCGTAGCTTTGCCATTCTTTGATATTTTCATAGGTTTAAACACCTCAGCCTAATTTATTATTTTACTCCTTATAACATTTTCCGTATTTTCTGTTATTTTCTCCACATTTTAGTCATACAATTGATCAAAATATTTTCTCCGTCGCTCTCTTATACCGTTTTCATCCCAGATTAACTCACCACATTCATTCTGAATGCCATAGTCCTTTCCTTGCACTCCTCGTTTCGTTCTATTTACCTATTTCCACAACAGCTTCGTATTACCTTCAAAATCATTTTGCATTCTTTCTCCTTCTTTTAATCTAATTTGTTCTTTACTCCCCTTTACTACTTTTTTTGCAGTAATCTTTTTAACTTTATATGTCTCACAGGCTAAAACCTCTTATGTTCTGTTTCACTCTTCACTGCAATAATTCCTTTTTTATGCTAATTCTTTTCTCTCACAGCTTATTTCACCATGCATCTCTTTTTAAGTTTCCCAACACACACGCTTTAAGAACTCAACTAAAGCCTCTTTTATTCTTTTCCAAGCTCTTTCAACACCATTAGCATTTATTTAGACATTTCATTCATGCTCTTGTAAAGTTAATTTCTTGCCCAGCTATGTTTCAATTGCACTCGCAACATTTCTACTTTCACTCTTACTTGCTTATTATTCTTACACTGCTTCCTCACAAAATTCCTACCTAATTCAACATCTGAACTCACTAGAAAGTGATCCATTCCAAATTCAGCTCCACGCACAGACCTAGTAATCCTTGCTAAGCTTCTTGGTCTCTCATCATACATCACAAAATCAGTCATCGTTCTTGAATCGCCCTTTTGCTATGTATACAAGTGAATTAATTGGTGCTTAAGCCATTTGTTCTACACAAATAAACATTTTTATAAACACAGACTCACAAATTCATTACCATTCTCGTTTATCCTGCATTTACCATACCTTCCTAATACTCTTTCTGAATTCTCACTTTGGGTATCCACCCATCCATTCGTATCTCCTAACAAAACATTTCTTTCACCCAGTTCACGTGTATTCAAGACTTTATTGAGCTCATTCCAAAGCTCCGCTCTCACATTCTCGTCTTCACCTTCCACCAAGCGTAACCAGAAACCAACATAATTCTAAGAATACCTATTTTCATAAGTACCTATAGAAGTCTAGATGTCACCAACTCATATCTTCTAACAAACAGCTTAGTTTTTGGGCTAAGGATTAAACCTACTCATTATATTCCTCTTAACCATTAATACACACGTGACCACAGTTCCAGGACATCATCACTCGTCATCAAAACCTCTTTCCCTTTCTGCTTGGTTCCACATACACACAAAATATCAATTTTTCTTCCAATCATTTCTTCTAACAGTTAATTCTATTTGACACACACTCCTCTCACATTCCACGTTCCACTAGTCCATATTCTCACCAGTTTGACAACCGATGGGCCCTTCAGTTTCAACCTAAGCTGCCTATAATAGCTTTAGTCATCTATTCTGTCAAAGTTTCTTGTAGTAATTTTAAATAGAGTAGACCAGGTCACTAGCCTTGATCGTACCCACACCCATGAGAGTATTCACTGCTTACGGTAAGGATGCTGTACTGAGAGGTGTTGACATATTTTAGCCAGTATACGACAAGTACAACCATTGCTCAATACTCAGTCTTACTCTGAGCGCGCTTGCACTATTCATGCAAACCAGTATCCCTAATATAGATATTGCCTTGACACCCAGTATAACGTTGCTCGTGTCACTACCACTAAGAGGTAAGGAAATTCACTGACACACCAGGACACTGTTTGGAGTGATACTCAATAATCTACATAACTGATGAATTTTAAATTTTTACCTCATCCAAATGTTTTTTATATCCTTACATCTTTTCCCCGAATTCTCTTTTTAAAATCTCAAATTTTCAAATATATTGTCTGCTTAATTTATGTTTTCATAACTTCTGGGATATAGCTTTCTCTTTTAGTCTATCCTGGAAAATTCTAATTTTCTCCTTCACTTCAAAGTGTTTTTTCTATTAATACTTTACACCCACCACCCCAGTATAATTACTGAGGTCATATTTTAAATTTTTAAAGTTTCATCATTCTTTGGTTATTCATAGTGGCATTTTTATCTTATATACTAGTTTCAGTTTCTTATAACACTAAGAAATAATTAATTCTATTATTTTTTGAAATTTTGACCTCCACTTATTTATCCAAACTCACTTATAAATTTCAAATTTTAAAACTTATTTGGCTTTCTGGATTGGTCTCTCTAACTACTTGCCCTATTTAGTTGTTTTTTTCTAGCTCAACTAAAATGTGTTCCTTCCACCCTTTCCATTTCCCGGAGCCCAACTTCGATATTTCCAATTAAAATTTTTTTTTTCTGGTCTATGGCATGAAACA
This sequence comes from Timema douglasi, assembly GCA_901482245.1. NCBI lineage: Eukaryota > Metazoa > Arthropoda > Insecta > Phasmatodea > Timematidae > Timema > Timema douglasi. Next base: position 202,331 of record CABEEJ010000681.1, on the reverse strand, counting down.
TTTCATATCTTTATCTTATCTCTAAGGGCCTTAGATTTTTTATGGATACCCAATTACATTCACTAACATTCAGTATTATATATAAAATCCAGTTATGTTTTTAAATTTCACAAAGAATAATATAATTTGATGATATTTGGTATATTCGCTAATGATAAATTCAAAATAGCGATGAATAAAGATGCGATTGGGCTTGAAAAGAATATTTTATATTTTTCCATGCAATATCTATTGTAAGCCTTCAAATTATTCTTATCTTATCGGTGTCAGATAATTAAAAATAAATAGTATACTGTTTATAAACTTCAAAATAATTAATTCAAAGTTAAATACGTGTATATATTCCAATATTTTGATATTGAATAAGAATGTCGGAAATCCTAACCAAGAAGGCTTCGATGTCTGGTCTCATAAAAGTCCTGATCTTGTAACGGAATCAATTAGCATTTATTTAGTTTTCTTTCCTATTAATATTTCCCTTTGTTTTTGAAATAAAATTCTACGTTATAGAGTAGTTATTTTTCTTGAAGACCATCTAATACTAAAAAAAAAGTTTCCTCTTTGTATGTTTGTTGTTCACCATGGCCTCTTGTTTACCTGCGGAGAGCACTTACCCTCTCCTTATTATCTCTATTAGTTGGCACCTAGAAGATACTGTGTTTAATTTTCATTTACCCTTTTTCTTGTTTCCTATTCTAGATAGGCATTAGCTTCCACTGACATTTTTAATCTAAACCTGGCAGGAAGACTCTTACAAGAAATTTTTATGAATAAAACAAATAGTCTAGATGTATATATTTAACAAAAAGGTTTAAAAAATAACTACTTCAAGGTAAAGAAATTAATTGTGTGACGTTGTAGACCTGGATCATTTGTATAATTATTTAATAATTTATGTTTTTTTTAATGTTTTTCCCCAAAAGCTCTCTGAAAGAAATGTGAACACATTAACACGAAATAGCATATTATATATCTTGATCTGCTGTTATGTCACAGGTATAAAACGTCCCTTAAGGCTGGGCGCGCACCAAAAAAGCACAGTGAAACAAAACAAAAGCTTTTATGCTTTATTATGGCCCAAAACATTATTCCAATGTATTCAAATAGAACTGACACACCCCATTTGGTCAAAAATCAAAAGCGATTTAAAGCAAATAGTTTCGTCATCATTCAAAAAGCAGAATCACCTTAAAACAAAGCATAACAAATCTCAAAAAGTCATGTTTCAGACATAAACAGCTTAGAGGGAAAATATTTTTGTCTGCGCAAGCGCCAGCCCTCCCAACAGTGTACAATCTTGGTCAGAGTACGTGCATGGCCAGTATTGCTGATTGACTAGGACAGGTGGGATTGCTGTCTTATTGTTGTTTTAATAGATTGTGATAGAGTTGTACGCTGGAAAGCTAATTGTGTTGGTCCAGGCTAGATCCCCTGTCTATGATTACACAGACAAAGAATATCACAACAGAGATGTTTTAGAAAAACACATAGCCACAGTAACGTCCTCGTCAAACATTGTGTCACTACGGAGTGTGGGAAAAGACTGCAATATCGCTTCCCTCCGATGCTTTGTTTTACTGTGCATTTTTTGTTTTGATTTGGTAAAAAAAACACATGTTTTTAACCAATTTAAAGCGTTTTAAAGTAAAAAGTTTGGTTCAAAAGCAAAAAGTCTTGCTTTAAGGTAAAAACACTGTTGCTTTGTTTCGCTGTGCTTTTTTTGGTGTGCGCCCAGCCTAGAGGTACAATGTCTTACGAGGACGTAGGTGTGGCTCCAATCACTTTCATTGTGTTAGTCGAACATCATAGTGCTTGTTTGCACATGATATGAAAGAGTGGTATCGGACATTGTTATTGATTAGGATCACCTCTGATTGTAGCATAGCAGAAACCTGTTGACTACAAGTGACTAAGTGGCTAAAAGGGTTTCATGAACATCACCAAATATTATGGGGGTTTCATTTCATAAGTTAGATGATTCAATTCGTGGGGGTGTAGAGTACGAATGGCGTACGCTACTTGTAGTATTTGTCCTTCTATTTTTTATGCTAACATAGCTCCAAGGCCTGAAGAAGAAGCGTCGGTTTGAAGGATGAAGAGCTTGTCAAAATCTGCCATTCGTAGAATGGGCGCCATAGTAGGAGTATTTTTTAAATTGATTGAAACCTTGGTCAGCCGCGTCATTCCAATTAAAAATAGGTTTTTGTTTTCGTAATTTGTTTAGGAGCTCTGCCACAGAAGTCAAATTGGGAATAGATCTACCAAAAAAGAACACCATGCCCAAAATTCTTTATAATTTATTTAGAGTATTAGGTGTTTTGAATTCCACTATGGGGCGGATTTTTTCTGTATTTATGGAAATACCCTTACATGAAATTATATGTCCGAGGAATTATATTTGAATTACGATAACTTGTATTTTTGGGGGGTTTATGGCTAATCCCGATTTGCTTAGTCTTATAAAGACTTCTTTTAAATAAACTTTATGTTCGCTAATGTTGTTGGAGTAGACCACTAAATCGTCTAGGTAATTATAAACGAATTTATATTGGATATCCCCGAATATTATATTCATAAGCCTGGCTGTGTGCGTAACAAATGCCGTGTATTGCTTGCATTTTTATTTTAAAGGAACTTGGTCAAATGATTTTGTTTAAATCCAAACAAGTAAATATTCTTGCTTTACCTAAATATTGGAACGCCATTTCTTGCGTAGGAAAGGGAGTGGCTTCAAACCGTATATTATTATTTAATTTTCGAGAATTCACTACTAAGTGGGATGATTTTCTTTGTTTGGAAACTAAAAAGGCAGGTGAAGCAAATGGGCTATTAGAAAGTCTTATATTGTATATATTTAAAAGTTCATTTATGTGGTCGCGAAATATAATTAGCTTGGGAGGTGCAAAATAATATGCACATGATCTAACAGGTATTTTGTCCAACATGACAATTTAATACGTCATCAGTCACGTTGGTCTTAACATATTCTATCCGTAATGACGTCACTGAACTCATTTAGGTAGGTCTTGTAACAATTCATTACTTTCGTCCTTGTTGATCACATTAATTTATTTTAGTTCGGACAAATCTTTCAGTTCTACCATAACACCTCCTTTTTTATTATCTCTTTGTTTCTCATAGATATTTTCATCTTAGAATTTTCGATAAATTCTTTACCATACCGCAAATATATTGTTAATTTGGGTGCAACAAGAAACCATATTGGCCAAGACAGGTCACTATATTTAATAAAAACTTTGATTTTTTTAACCTTAAATATATTTTGATCCGCAGTGATGCATTCTATATTGCACTCTTGATCATTTTATAGACTTGATATTGCATAGTTCCTCGTACAATTGCCTAGAACATACATTATTTATGGATCCAGTATCCACGAATGGAAATACCTTGTGTTTTCCTATAGAAGCCTCTAAACACAATAATGGCATAACAGTCTTTTACTGGCGTGCCAAGTATTTTTGAAAACTTTGTTTAGCCAGGTGCACGGATGATTTTCCGCGCACATTTAAAAAAAAATATAGTATATAGTATAGTATATGTGGGGCTCTTATTTCAAATTGGGCAACTGAATACTAAATGTTCAGGGGAATTGCAAAAGTAACACTTTCATATTTTAGACCTAGTTTGTTAAATATGATTATTATTGTTAGATCTGACTGTACTGTTAGAAACGTACTGTCTAGTATTGTAGTTTCGGTAACTGTCAGTATTGTATCGTGGAGGGATATAATTTTGATTAGGTTAGGGTTGTTTGGGAACAACAACACTACTTGGTATAGGGGGTGACCTGGTGGTCTAGGGGTAAGGTGTCAGACTTCTGTGCTGGCGGCCGGGGTTCAATCCTCGGTCCCGGCACAGATTTATCTGATTACCAAACCCTTCCTTCACCTCTGACAATACATCTTGTGAATGTGGGGAATGCCAGGCCTCCACCGTGGTTCGGATTCCACGTTAAACTGTAGGTCCTCCATTTCATCTCACAATCACCCTACCATTACACATTAGCGTAAGTGCGTATAACCCGAATGGGTAGTAAGACGCGATGGTAATAATAATAATAGTATGACCAAGCAGAACGCACAACAACTCCGACAACGTAAACGAAATGAGCGGGAAGTGACTGCCAGGCACAATGTGTGCGTTGACGACCGTTTTGACTCCCCACCCCCCGCATTAAGACCGTTATAGACCGTCACTATCGATACGTGGGGGTAACACATAGATGCTAGACCTCGTTTCCCGTTCTTTTGGAATACCAAATATTACCACTGTGGTTATTTTTATAAATACCTTATATTTTTTCTTGGCGATCCGGATTTTCGACTTCCGTTATTATCGACGATATTCTGTATATTGTATGATACACCACATATCACCTCTGAGGGGACTGCAGATCTTATGGATAAAAACTTTATCTTACCTCACTTTATATCGGTAAACTGTTGCCAAATCTCCTCGCTTTCAGATAATTATGTCTAGATGTGGTATAATGGGGAAAGAAGGCGCTACTGGCGATATCGACGAACCAGCGTTGCCAAATTTGTCTTAAATATTCAAGGGAAGATTAACCACACGAAAACAAGTGATTGACAAAGCTGGTTCCCAATAATAACCGTACAATTTCCTCAGAGATAATATCCAGTGTATACAGCAAATGTGTGTGAGAAGAGGGTTTGGTATGCTACATTCCCATTTTAAGCCTAAGACCCCTAATTAAATTACTATTAAAGTAATATAAGATAGCAATACATGTTATTACTTTATTAAGTTATACTCAATTATGTTATTTTTATAGGTACACATACCCGCCTCGGTGGCGTAGTCGGCTAACGCGCTAGTCGTGTTGAGCTCGACTGCTGAGGACGGGGAGATCGAGGTTCGAATCTCGGTAGGGTGAACTGGGGGTAATTTTTCCTAAATGATTTTCCACTCTCCCTTCACGCAAATGCGTGTTCACTTCCTCTACCTCAACCTACCCAGTTCCTAATCCATTAGCATAATTAGTACTTAAAGCGTATAACCCGAACGGGTAGTAAGACGCGGTGCTAAATAATAATAATAATAATAATATAGGACCAAATGAAAGATACATGCTAAATATTTCACATAGGGATATTTCTACAGAAATATAATACACCTGGTTTTTAGTCTTTTTTAATAAGAAGCATACCCGATATGTTTGAGCATTCTATGCGTAGGCGGTATTTAAAAATGCCAATGAAGATTGGGGGTCCTAATTAGCAAAGTTTCAAGTTTATATATATTTAATATTATTCTATGTGATCATAGTGGGTTTTGTAAGTTAAAAGTTTAAACAAATAAACAACTTTGTGCATTGTTTTGTCAAAAAAACATCAACAAGAATAGTTACGTTTATCAAAGTAATTGTGGTTAGATTTAGAAGATAATAATCCTATTTTATTTAAACTTGAATAAAGTAATTTGAAAAAGTTTTGCCCAGAATACAGTACAAAATAATTAGTACTTAGCAATCAAAATAATGTTATATCAGTATTTATTAGATTGACCAAAATGCGTAAAGCCTGAACAGATAGTAAGACGTGGTGATAAAAAAAAAAGCAAAAAATATTAGACTGAACATTTTGAAATAGAATTCCTAACTAACTAAAAGTTTCTGCTTAAGCTTGACCTTGAATTCACAGTAGTAAACAAAATTACTGCAAAAGATAAGAAGTTTTATGAGGTGTCGTATATCCTTATCTTTATTTTTCCTACTTCATTCAACCTGAGAGAAACCTCAAGTTTCAAATTCAATTTAAAAAAGGACTCACCACAATGAGAATGATGATTGATTGGCCTGATATCTATTGACTACCTCTAATTAAAGAGTAATCAAATGACAAATATTTAGTTTGGTTCTTATTATTATTGGCACCGCGTCTTACTACCCGTTCGGGTTATACGCACTTACGCTAATGTGTAATGGTAGGGTGATTGTGAGATGAAATGAAGGACCTACAGTTTAACGTGGAATCCGAACCACGGTGGAGGCCTGGCATTCCCCACATTCACAAGATATCTTGTCAGAGGTGAAGGAAGGGTTTGGTAATCAGATAAATTTATGCCGGGACCGGGGAAGTTTGGTTCTTGAACGAGTGCACTTTCTTGAAGATAATGCTAATGCACATGCTTAAAAATAATCTTTTTTTTCCCTTCTGAACATTAAATTAGTGTAAGCCACGAGTTTCCCTAATAATTAGGAAGAAGCGTAGAACCCGCTTCGGTGGCCGCGTGGTCTAAGACGCTACTTTCGTAGTATACTAGACTACCGATGATGGGTAGATCGAGGTTCAAATATCGGTCGGGTGTACTGAAGGTGGTTTTCCAAACTGGGTTTCAACTCTCCGTCCACGCAAATGCGGGTAAACTTTCTTTACATATAATCTGCCTAGTCCTTAAAACTATTAGCGTAGTTAGTACATAAGCATATAATTCAAACTGGTAGTAAGACGCGTTGCTAAATATATATAACTTTATATGTAGAACTTTAGTCACTCAGCACCTTCGAGGATGTCGAAGTTCATTTTGGTCTTCCAAGTGAAAACTTCAAGTTGGGATTGGTTTCGCAGGATGTGATTGGGTTTAAGCTTATAAACATACTTATACTAATAATATACTACCTCTCCAAACCTCTCACCCCTTCCCTACTAGGGTCCTGTACAATCAAACTCTCACCTCCACACCTAACCTGATTTCTTTATCACTTATTTGTAACGGTACTGAGCTATGGGGATTTGGGTTCAAATCCTAACATGCTGGAAGCACAGCAAGTTTACCTAAAGAATTAAGGGCCCGAGGATCGATTCCCGACATGAGCTAAAAGGGTCTGGATTAATCCACTGACTGGCCTTGATATGTGTTGTAGACTCACCTAAGATTTGAATGCTATCATGGGTGAACTCAATCCTCCTCAAAACCTCCCTACCCTTTCCATCTTTGCCCCAATACTCACTCTCAATCTTTAAACAAATACTCACTCATTTCAGATATCCAACCCTATTATTCCTTATGGGTGCATTACAAACAATCAGTGCTAGAATGTATAAAAAAGAATAAGCCATTAATTAATCTCTTTATGAAATCCAAATCCTTATGACCACTTTCTAATCATGTCTAGCTTAACGAAGGAACAAACGTGAATTAATTTAAGAATTAGCATTTAATCAATATTTGCCCTTTCAGTTCATAATCACTTACAAGGTTGATTCTTAATCTCTAATATTACACACTTCTCTCATCCTTGGATATAATAGATATGCCTTCTAACCACCACAACACCTTAATAAGGATCCTCCCCATGACCTGGAAATGGTTCAGAGAGTCAAATAGGTATATCACTCTCTAATTCCTGCTGGCTAAACGGTATGAAGTCCCAGCCTCGTACCATCTTTAATTATGAATCTTTCATCGTTAAGCATAATGGAATAACACACAATAGCACCAGAGACCATACATACAACCTATATACATGTATACATTACATACAATACATACATTAAATACATACAAAGCCATATATAATATATATACCATCCATAAAATGCACACAATACATACACACCATATATAAAATACATAACACCACAAAACACACATCCACTACAATACATTTATTAATACATACAACATACATACATGACACATGTATAAAATACAGACAAGAATACAATACAATTAAACAAACAATACATGCATAGAATACATACTAAGCAATACATAAAATTCAGACCAACAACACTAACATACATACACACACACATATATAGGATATAGTTGTTATTATTATTTATCTCTACCCACCCATCCATTCAAAGCATAAAATACATACCATATATACACTATATTTAACATAACAACAAACTATACACACATTAATACATGCAACATACATAAATGTATACAATACATACAAGATTACCAAATAAATATACAATTCATACAGTAAATACTTTCAAAGGAATGCTTATAAATAGATAATCAATAAAATATAATACATAAAATTATGCATACACGTATATATATCATACAAACACTAATACTTCTATCCATACAAAGCATAAAAACACATATATCTTATACACAATACATTCAAAATCGTCTTGCTGATCCAGCTCCATTCTTTCTTATCTACAATAATTGTGACCGATCTTTGTAAGGTACTTGTTGCTAAACTCAAAAGTCAAATGTAAAAAGTTTTAATAAATTATTTTTTTGATCTAAGTAAACAATATTGGCTTTGTGGCCAGATCTAAAACTAGCTTAATGAGGAACTTACATTGACCCACTTCCAACATTTTCAGAAATACATAGAATCAGATATATTTTAAGACTAGTCATTTAAGTAATGGTTTTCCAGTGCATTTATAAACTTTATTTTGCTCCTCAAAAAATGACTTTTTTCGTTAAAACAATAGGATAAACTCAGGGTTAAATATAGGTGTAATTGGTTTGAAAACATCTTTAAGTCACATTTATGATGTTGTCGTAATATGTTGTAAGATTTTTGCGGGATTAAGTGTGAGATTCTATTATAAATATATCACAGAACCAAAGGTGAACCTTACAAATTAATGTGGTCTTCGAATAACTCCTAGTGCTTTGTAAGTAGATGTTCTATTGGTAGCGTTAGAACTGTCTTGAGTGTTTCTTCAGTACAATATGGTACATTACTTCACCGTTAGGTGTTTAAACCTTCTACAACTACTGATAAAATTTCCCTGCTGTTAAAAACCATCTAAATACACTGTCATCAACCTACATGGTATTCCCAGGGATAGTGTCATTGTGGTTTAAAACATACTAGTATCCCTAAACTCGTGGGCCACACTGCACGCAGAAATCATCTACGTTGAGGTGGAAAAGATTTTTTTAAAGTAAAATATACAAATAAACGTCTACAACGCTTGTTTATTTGGTCGATAGGAAGTTTTCGTTTCGCATCACCAATAAATTTTTTTCTCTATGGGCATGGCACATAGTTATGCATATTTTATTAACTCGTGCTGAAAACTAAGCCTTGCTTCCAATATGTACATCAAATTATTATTATTATTATTATTATTATTATTATTATTATTATTATTATTATTATTATTATTATTATTATTATTATTAGCACCGCGTCTTACTACCCGTTTGGGTTATACGCACTTACGCTAATGTGTAATGGTAGGGTGATTGTGAGATGAAATGGAGGACCTACAATTTAACGTGGAATCCGAACCACGGTGGAGGCCTGGCATTTCCCACATTCACAAGATGTCTTGTCAGAGGTGAAGGAAGGGTTTGGTAATCAGATATATCTGTGCCGGGACCGAGGATTGAACCCCGGCCGCCAGCATAGAAGTCCGACACCTTACCCCTAGACCGTCAGGTCACCAATATGTACATCAAATTTGAGTGTATTACCTTATGATAAATTGCCAACAAAAATAGCGCATCCTGTCATAATTATCGTCAACATTGACCCACAAACCAAACTTTGGCTGTATTGGATCACCATTTTTACTAAAAGGAACGTCGTGATAGCTATGTTGTTTTCCTACGTATATAATTGCATTTGGCATTTATTTATTTGCAAACATTTTTCTGGATGAACTCTTAAGACGGTACCACCACAAAATGAAGCCTCTGAAGTATTTGGCCATTATTGTCTCATGTACCTCATTCAACGTACCCAACATATTTCATTGAAGCAATCCCAGGTCCTATTTTCACCCACGAATCATACAGCCAGTGATTATAATGGTTGAGGCCTTACAAAGCTATTTTTAAGAATACCTTGCCATGGCACATCTCAAGAGGTTTCAGCCAATAAGCGTGTGGCTTATATATGGTGGCTATAAAATAGCGTCTTGATGATGAGTCATACAACATGCTAGTTAGTCTGTTGGCAGGCCTTGTAGCAAACACACTCCTTAAATACCTCGTCTACGTCATCATGGGAAACCAACAAGCGTCTCAAAAGGTTTACATGCACAAATTAAAGTCGGCAAAAGATCTCGCTATAGCAAATATTTTCAAAACGCTATTTCCGCTGGGTTAATTTGACACCAAATTAGTCATCGTCGGCATTAGTCTCTAAGAAAAACATTGTTACAATTGTTCAGCTTTTAAAAAAATGTGGGGGAAAAGTTTTTGTATCTAACGGCACGGAGTGAATAAGGCAGTAGATTTGAATATTTTTTAACAACACCAATCCTTCCCATAAGATATATCCGAATATTCATTAAATTTGTCTAAGACTTATGTGCGTTTACCTAATGGTCGTCATCAGCAAGAAACAAGATTTGAACACATTTCTTTAAAAACGGATCTCCCAATTTTACTCAAAATGGTTGCACCTCGGTGAGTTTTGGTACCTTATAAACTTCGCCTTTGACCTATGATATATTTGCTCTGCACTCACTGTCCGATTTTTCCAAGAGTTGATTGTCAAATTCGTAGTAGATGGAAGTGCAACTTTGACATAAATTGATGATGTCTTCAATTTCAGAGAGTGCATGGTGGAAACCTATATTAAAAACCTCGAATTAATCGTTGATACCTACTATGGACTTCAAGTTACTGGTATAAGCTGTTTCATGTTGGATTATGTATTTAAAAATAATTTAGTCCTTGTATAAACATGAATGAACGCTTTTATGTGACATTATTGTAACACTTTTACATTTACATTAGTTTTTGGAATATCAATGATTGATATAAATAAATATATTTAATTTGTTGGTGCTTTCTACTCATTTACTCTAAACAAGTCTCAAAGAGAGGTGATTCAACCTGTCGAAAAATCGCCTCAAAGGTGGGGTCACTAACTCCATTCATTGTGGCAGGTTGAATCTTGTGAAGGTGATGGAACTAATGCAAACTATTTTCTGATTCTCTCACTAAATTCTCTTACAGACATGTTTCAACATGTAAAAAGTACCCCGAAAAGCTGATTTAAATATATTAAATCCACGGAATACTTTTTCTGGTTGATTACGCCAACAGTCACACGTGTTTCAAATGGTCGAATGATCCCTGAAAAACTGATGCTGGTTGGCTATTAACCTCATTAATTTTATTGTGACATATTTTTAACGAATTTACAAAGTATGTTTCAATATGTCAAAATACTTCCGCAAAGCTGGTGATGGTAGTCAAGGCCATGGCCAGGGGCGTTTTAGGAGTTGAAACCCCCTCCAAAATATTATTAACAAAATTATATATATAGCTTTATTTATGGGTCAGACCATATAAAAATTTAGATATAAGTACAAATTAGGGGGCTGTGCTACCATAAAAAGCACTTCAGAGAGTTTCTAGAGGTGTTTAATATTTATAATTTTTCCTAGCCTTCGGCAGTTATGGTGTCATGTTGTACAAAAAAAGCACTTCAGATAGCTTCTAGAGGTGTTTAATATTTTTAATGTTTTCCTAGCCTTCGGGAGTTAAGGGGTTATGTTGCCATAAAAACGTTTCAGATAGCTTCTAGAACTATTTATCATTTATAATTTTTTCTACTTTCCAGCAATTGGAAGGATGTCCCCACATACCCCCCTGGCCCCCCCTGAAATAGTTGGCTGGCTATGTCCTTAACGGTAGGTCATTAATCCAAAGTATTGAGACATATATTGGATTACGTTATAAACCACGTTCAAATTTGTCGGTAGGGCCCTTACAAACTGGTGATAGTGGGTCATAAACCCTATTCCCAAATTATTTCTTGATGACTTAACCAATCGTGCCAAAAATTCCCCGCAAAGCTAGTTCCGGTAGATATGAAAAACCCTTCTGGCTCACGAAGCTCGGATGAGCTTGAGTGATGATAATATTATCATTCAGATGTATTTCAACTAGTCAAAAATTATCTACTAAGCTGGCATCAATAGGTAAATGATTTACAAGAAGGAGAGGAATTAGTAGATTTAAGGGTGTGGATATGGCGATGGATTCTAGGAAGATATAAAGGTATTAAAGTGTCATGACATTGGATCAAAGCTTAAATCTTATTGATGCAGTCCCCCCCCCCCCCCC
>CABEEJ010000681.1:135743-190251 GCA_901482245.1 Timema douglasi | reverse complement strand
CCCCCACTATCACCACATTTAATCTTAGTAGAAAAAACCGTATTGGACAGTTAAGGAGGTTTTTCATTTATTAACACTCTTAAGTCAATGAAATTATAATTTGGTTTGGATATGATGCCATCATATGATATCTATGAGGGACTATCCCCACTAAAATGCATTAACAATAGTTTCGGCTATTTGTTTCATCAATATATGCAAAACCTGTACAATTATATATATAATTGTCGAATGGCTGCAAAAATGCCAATTACCGAGTCGCTAATGACTGCGTTGTCTGATGGCTGTGATCTTAGATAATCACTTGTTTATAAGCTGACGACTTCCGCACGTCCATCTTAGACTCTGCCTTAAACTATGAGTGAAGAATGACCAAGGGTACGGGACGAATCCTGGATAGCTCAGTGGTAAGAGCATTGGCGTACTAAGCCTAAGGTCCCGGGTTCGAATCCCGTGTCCACGTGTCATTTTTCAATTTTCAGAATATGATATCTATGAGGGACTACCCCACTAAAATGCATTAACACTAGTTTCGGCTATTTGTTTGATCAATTACATTTTAGAATGAATTTTTGTTTCCCGTCACTGATGCTTTTCCAGCTACTATATTCTTGGCTAGTTTAGTCACACTTTAGAAGTACTAGGACATTTTAAAACTGCCTTTAATTCCATAGGCGTGTCTACAGAAGTACCCAGGCAGGCCCCTCTTTTGTTACTTCAAATATTGTGGTCAATGTGGCAGGCACACACACACACACAAATGTAAGAAATAATTACTCAGTGTGAAAAGGATGGATATATTATTACAATTAAAAAATAGTTCTAAATAACTTCTGGAGGCTTCTGATTTGATCACTCCAAATAAAAATTAGAGATACGGAATTTATTTTAAAAAATCCGGGAGTGCAATACTCTAAATAGCTTCCATAAATAAAAGCTAAATGGAAATATATTCTTATGAATTTACTCAGGGTTATTTGTGGCGGAAGAAAAGAGTAAGGGGGGCACTGTCCAGGACGAATTGGTCTTCTGGAAAGAATTTACACCCCCCGAGATAAATTTTAAATCCCCTGACAATATTGAATATTAAGCTAAAATATTGCCTTAAATAAAAATCCAAATGATTTCTAGCTGCATTAAATTTTCTAAAATAATTGTCTAGAGAAGACTACTCCAAATAAGTTTTAGAGTCATGTAACTGTAAGAAAAATATCAGTCGAGGAGCACTCTAAATAGCTTCTAGGGCCATCTAAATAAATAAATATCCAGGCGAGGGCCATTCCAGATACATTTTAGATTGTTGTAATTTTGAAGAATTTTCTTGCAACAAGCACTACTAATAATTTTTGAAAGCCTTTAATTTTTTTAAATTTTCAAGTATAAGATACCTTTAAACATCTGCTAGATGCATCTACTTAAAATTCCATAAGAGGGTCATTTCAAATAGCTTGTAAGCAGATCCCATTTTCAAAATATTGCTGAGTGAAGACCACTTCAAATATATTTTAAAGGCATCTCTTTTTCGAGACAAATTCAGGCGAGGGGCAATCTAAATAACTTCTAGAAACAGTTAAATTTAAAATCGTTTCAATGGGAAGACACCTTCAAATAGATTTTAAAAACACCTAAATTTAAAAAAAAACTCTAAGTGAGGACTTTTTAAATAAACTTCTAGCTCTAAAGGCATCAACATTTTAAAAACTTCAAATATCTTCTATGAGAATCAAAATTTTTAAAAAAAATCGTAGAAATGACTATTCTAAACAGCTTTTAAAAGAGAATAATTTCCGAAAATTTAGGTAAAGACCACTCCAAATTAGTAACAGTGAAAGCGGGGTGTGAGGTGTATGGGAAGTTATTGCCTCTTCTGCAATAAATTATATGTATTTCACAACCTTTTGATATTCTCAAAATTGAAGCTGAAAAACTTGAATCAAATTACAAATAACTTCTAAAGGTTTTCAATTATTTTGTTTTAATGTGCCATGTAGAGGACCACTCTAAATAGTTTTAAGAGTTATCGAATTTGAAAAACTTCCTGGAATGGGTAAAAATAGATTATATATGCAAATATTTTTTTTAACAAGGCAATAACAACCCCAAATAGTTTCTAAATGTAATCAATTTAAAAAAAAAATTCAACGTGAGTATAGTTCCAAGTAGCATCCAAATATATAGAATATTTTTTAAAAAACTGCTGGAGCATACCATTTTAAAATCTTCTAGAGGCATCTGGTTGTCGAATAAATTTAATTTCAAGAGCATTATAGATTGTTTCAAGGGACATCCAAATTTCAAATATTTCTATGGGAGAACAACTTTAAATAGATTTTAAAGAAATCCGATAGTTTTATTTTTATTCAATATGAGAACTACTAAAAATAGAAAGGCATCTAATTTTCAAAGATTTGCTGAAAGAGGACCATTCCAAATAACATATAGAAGCATTCAAATTTCAAAAAATGTATTGAGAAGGCTACTAATAAAAACAATTCCATATTCAGAAATTGTAAGGAGGATCACTCCAAATAGCTTTTAGGGCCATCCATTTTTCAAACATTTATTAGTGAAGGGTGAGAAGTCCAGTCCCCCCAAAAATATATATTTTAAAGGGTCCTTCACCACTGCTCAGTATTATCAAAGAATTTTACATCGTCAATTGAATCTCTAGACTATTATGAACATTTATAGTGCACAGCGTTTTATGATACTTTCTTCGATGAGACTTACAGCAAAACTTTAAAGACATTTGAGGAAATTGATTTAAAAAACCTATCAATTAAACAAAAACCAGTATATCGATCCTAAGACGACAGCTAGGAAAACGAATACTTTTCATTAATAAAGAAAAATGAAATTCATATAAATGTGTCTATAGCTTATTTCAAGGTACTGGCGAACGATAAAAAAAAAAGTTACAACCGAAGATAATATGCTCAAATTTGACTTTGACATAGATGATTTCAGCTTTATCAAGATTTGTCCATTCTTTTAAGATTCGGATGGACACCTACTATATAAGAACGATAAAGTTGTGCATTTTATTGCTTAAAAAATATGCATAGTAACAACATGCGGTAGTAGTGTTCCCGACGTTACGCCTCAACTTGACCTTGACGCTGATTAGCCGAAACTTGTCACGTGACCACGCTTCCTCGCTCTCTGATTGGCTGCTATAAATAGCCTCCTTCCCCCCACCCCTGACCTACTTTCCACATCCGTATGATTTCCCCTCCCCTCCTGACCTCATTTCCCAAGTGCTGATTACGTCCTCCCCTCCTCCGTTACAGCCCTCGCCTCCCAACCACTGACATGTTGGTTCTTGATGATTAATTATTAATGATTGTTAATTAATTAATTAATTGGTAGGATAGAGGTGTTGTAGTTTATTTATTTGTTTATTAGAACCTCGCGCTATGGCTGTCGGGGGTAGAATGAACATTGGCTCTTCTGTCACAGGGCTCTGTCCCGGAACAAGCAGCGTGAACCGCGTGATATGGCTGTCGGGGCTAGAGTGTTATAAATGGTTCTCCTGTCTTGAGACCCCCTACTGCTCCTTCGCAACCCTGGCGCGAGTATGTCAGCCCGACAAGACAAGAATAGATATTGAGGTATAAATAGCCTCCTTCCCCCCACACCCTGACCTACTTTCCACATCCGTATGATTTACCGTTATTCCCCCACCCCCTGACCTCATTTCCCTGTCCTCTGCTACAGACCACCCCCTCCCCCTATCACCCTCACGACTACCAACCCCGGAAATGTTGGTTCTTGATGATTAATTATTAATGATTGTTAATTAATTATTGTTTATTGGTTATTGTTAATTAATTGGTAGGATAGAGGTGTTGTAGTTTGTTTATTTGTTTATTAGAACCTCGCGCTATGGTTGTCGGGGAAAGAATGAATATTGGCTCTTCTGTCACAAGGCTTTGTCCCGGAACAAGCAGCATGAACCTCGTGCTATAGCTGTCGGGCCACTCCGTGGGGGGCGCCGGCCAGTGTGTGAACCTTTCTCTCCAATTGTGGATGGCTGAATGACAGCCTCCCCCCTCTCTACACTCCTCTGACTGCCGGCCTTTCACTTGTGTGACACTGGGAAATTCCCTTCCCTGTAATGCGCCGTGAAGGTCGTTAGGTGCCGCGACCGTATTGAGGAAAAGAAATGTTAAATTTAAACATCTGTGCTCCTTACAGACTCATTAACCTGGAACTCATCGAATGTAAATTGACACAAATAAACTACGTGCGAGTTTCTAATATAATAATATCTAGCATCGCGTCTTACTACCCGTTCGGTTCTAATATTTAAATTATCTGAAATCTAGCTGGTATTTGTAAATATAAACATTGAAACGGCTGAAACGATTAGTTACCCCTGGGCAACATCTTTCTCATCACAGCATGTGAAGCGTTAGGATGTCTGCCCACTGCGCCAAGTGTCCAGAAAGAATATATAACTCTCTCTTTGTGAAGGGAGGTTTAAGACTTGTATTTGTCTGTTAACAGAGTTTTAATTTAATCTATATCCCGTGGCCAGCGTCAATGGTCAGGAATCACCTGTCCGTGAGGCGTTAGCATGTCTGTCCACAGAGCTAAGTGTCCAGGCTTCGATTCCCAGTATGACTGAAAACGCTGGTTTATGGGGGAATGGGCTTTATATTTAACTAGTACACCAATTGAAGCAAAGAGACGGTCTTCCACGCGTCAAGGGTTCGAACCCCTAAATTAGCTCCATGTCATGATGTTTTGCTGGGAGAGTGGATTCCAGTAAGGTGCTTGCCCTGTCTCACTCGATTGAATTATCTCATCAGTACACAATTGACTTAATGCTATGTGTGAAGTGAAGATACGATGAATTTTAAAACATTTATAACAGCACATAAAATAATTAACTGATTTTATATTTCCATCAAACATTAATATAAATTTATACAATTTTATAACTGTCTCAAATTAGGGTTTTGTAATGCCGAAGGGACTATAAATTTGTTTATTTAATAAATTCGCTAAAATAATACAAACAGCTTCTATATTTCCGGAAAACCGTTGAAGTAATTAAATATTGAGTTACTAATGTTTGTTACACTTCATTACAATTTTGGGCGTTTCACCTGTCGGTTTTATCATTTAACTATGTCAAATTCAAATATTAACAACATTCATATCCTTTGCCGTCCAACTATTGCAAATAAGCCTTCATATAAATCTATGTAACTGAAAACATTTAACTTTAAACTTTAATACCAATAATCTAATATTTGTTTGATCATTCGATTTTACATATTATGGTATTTTAAAGTTTTATGAGCTTTGTTGTTAAACCTTCATTAGACTTTTGCGCGTTTTACATGACAGCTTTGTCATTCAACTATGTCAAATAAAAATGTGTTAATAACTAAGTAATTGAAGACATTTACCTCTAAAATATAATTATATTTTAATTATCTATTAATTGTTTTAATATTTGACCTAACAAATAATATTATATATGTTGTGTTTTACTTNCAAATATATGTTTGTTACACTTCATTACAATTTTGGGCGTTTCACCTGTCAGCTTTATCATTTAACTATGTCAAATTCATATATTAACAAAATTCATATCCCTTACCTTCCAAATATTGCAAATAAGCCTTCATATAAATCTATGTAATTGAAAACATTTAACTTAAAGCTTTAAGCCCTATAATCTATTATTTGTTTGATTATTCGATTTTACATATTATGGTATTTTAAAGTGTTATGAGCTTTGTTGTTACACCTTCATTAGACTTTTGCGCGTTTTACATGACAGCTTTATCATTCAACTATGTCAAATACAAATTTGTAGATCACTAAGTAATTGAATACAATTACCACTAAAATAAAATTTGATTTTAGTTATCTATTAATTTTTTAAATATTTGACCTAACAAATGTTATTAACATATATGTATAAATTGTACATTTTTGACATTAATGAATATATTTGTTACCAATTAACTTGATATGAAATTGTTCTAATAATACACCATAATGATTTAATATTATGTATATATATGTTTTTCTTATCTCAAATTTAAGTTTGTTACACCCTCATGACACTTGTTCTCAATATATATACAGCTGATCCCACATTGATGGTGGAGTTACTAAATTTATGTAAGGTATTTCGTCATAATTTCCAGGGGGATGCATCATACCTCCATTCAGACCCATGTCTATAGAGAGGGTCTTGTTGCCATCATTGGTAGAGGGGGGCATTGCACCCCTGTTAAGAACCATGGTGTTGGAGAGGGCTGCTGAACCCCCATTCGGGCTTAGCTCCTCCTGAGCTTATGATGGTTTTCTGGACAGGACTTTTTCCACTGGAACCCTTGTTGCAACGGTAAAAGTTTTACACGGTCACGAATAATAAGTTATTTATAGTAATATTTATCAAAACTGTCTCTATTTATATAAGGTATTCCTAAGGTGTATTCACGCATAGCTCAGCATACCAAGAGTCAAACATAGATTCTCTCGATAAAATAGAATAGAATTGTAAGGTCCGCGCTATACCAATATAACGCACGTTAAACAGAATATATTGGAGTTTTATTCTTCATACCTATAATTTACTAACTCTTTAATAATTGTAATAATTTTAAAGTGTTGTGACTGGGGAAAAACACACCCTCTTTGCACCTGAAATGGTTCGAATCACGATCTCCCGTCACCGTCCTCGTTGAGTGGAAAAATTCTCACTCGGTTTCTAACAACGATTAGGAATCTCTTCTTCGCTAATGATGTGTGAGGCGCTGAGAGAGAGAGAGACAAGTCTTTGCTGTACTTCGTATCATTTAAATAACTTATAGCTTACTTATTCATTAACGAGTGAGAAAGTATCTTCGTGTCAACTAATAGCCGACAGCTATTATAAATACAGTCGCTAAGAAAGTTTGTATTTTAAGCACAAACGCTTTAAGTATCTAGAAATAGTTTGTTAATTAATTCCCTTAACACAAATAAAATAATAAACCGATTTTATATTTCCATTAAACATTAATATATGTTTATTAAAATTTTATAACTGTCTCAAATTAGGTTTTTGTAATGCCACAGGGACTATAAATATGATTATTTAATAAATTATGTGTAAATTATCAAAATCTCTAGAACAGTTTGTAAAATATCAAATTAAGCGGCTGCTAGAAGATTTATGGCGACTAACAGGACTTACATAGAGCCTTGCGGGGCGAGCAACGACTGCCTCAATGCACCCAACATTTGCGAGAGTGAGAAAAAAGTCCATGTGGTACCTGCGTTTGCTATTAATTCGTATTTAGCTTAGAATTGCACGTAACTGAAAGTTCTGACTTCAAATCTCACCCACGTGGACAGAGGGGGTGTTCTTGTATAGTAATAGCCTTATCTTAAAGATAGAAAAGTTACCATATCTACGCTCACATATTTATAAGCCGTAATAATCAAGCAGGTTTGACGCCACCTAAAATACACTTTCTATGAAAATTAGTCTGTATAGTAAAGAAAAAACCCCTTGTAAACTGGCAATGCTTTTATTTTTTATGGTTCATAATCAGATTTGACTGTTTTCAGGGATGCATTCATTATCGATTTGAGCAAAAAAAATAAAGACAGTCCACTATAATTTGTATCGTTACTAACGGGCTTTTTTTTATTTCAACTGTACCGAGCCAATATTTCACACAATAAGTGCGGCTGAAAAATAATATTGCTCAAGTATTGGTGAGACCTTTCGTATTTTTCCGATTCTATTTTCGATTTAAATTGGAAAGGAGGGCGTTGGTTCTCTGGTGAAAGCGGATTTTGGTTCATATATATAGGGATGAGTTTCGAGCAAACCCCTCTGCATTCTTCTTCGTCAAGTGAAAATAATAATAAGTTACGGAGCGGCTGATTAATCATCATCCATACAAGGTATTTAAATTCTCTTCTGTTACAAAAGTGTTTCATTTTAATTTTAAATTGTATGTGTATTTGCCAGGGTTAAATTTGTGACTGTTCTAAAAAATAGCAATTGTTTAATCTAATCATAAACCATGTTTGAGTCAAAATTTTGGTCTAACCGGTTATCGGACATTATAGGATTGAGTCAACTATTTAATTTTAAGTTGGCTGATTATTTTCCAGGGTTATATTTGTGACTGATGTAAACAATGCATTTTTTTAAAATTCCGTCTATAAATCTAAGTGCATTGAATAACGTTTGTTTAATCTATTCATGAACCATGTTTGAGCTAGCCGAGTATCAGACATTATCTGGTACTTACTTCTCACTTGATTATAATATATAACGGAATTTATAAAACATTTGAAGTATTCTCTAAATTAAATCTATCCCAAAGCATCTAATTAAAAGTGTCCGGTAACACATCTTACTATTTGAATGATTGATTTACACGGTTAATGAGGACAGACTTCAAAAAATATCTACGCGCACACGAGCTGTCCGGTTGGCTACACTACCCGTGGCTCAGTGTCACGATTGACTAATAAACCTTCTACTTAATGGTTTGTTGACATGTTTTTGAAACAAAACTAACCTGCTAAAGTTTAGAGGGTTTAATCTCACTGTGAGAAGGGGGTGTCCCCAGTTATATTCCCTGTTTGACAATTATTCTTTAATATATTGGCTAATTTCATAGGTGACTAAAGTTTTCTATAACAGGGGTCTAGTGTCCTGGGTTAGAATCAAGAAAACATTTACTGTTATGTATGCCTAAATAACGAACTTCTTGTTTAATATCTTGGCTAATTTCTTGTTCACACAGCCGGAAGGGCCTCTTATAGTCCTAAAATGGATGTTTCAATTTGTCCATAATGTATGAGAGTGAGCTTATAAGCTATATGAACTTGAATTTATAGGATAGGAGGGAGGTGCGGGCGCAGACGTTATAACACAAACATAACAGATTTTACAATATTTATTTAAATCGTGAAAAAGTATACACACAGTGAAAAGTATACTGATAATATTTACAATATATATTTATTTGAAAAAACATTACGGTTTTTTTTACAATATTTATTTACACACAGTGAAAAGTATACTGTGAATATTTTCAATATGTATTTATTAGCACAAACATAGCAGGGTTTTTTTTACAATATTTATTTACACACAGTGATAAGTATACTGTGAATATTTACAATATAGGGGGAGGGGAATAGTTGCCTCGGTACTAAATATGATATATAGATAAAGATGGTTTCAATTTAAAAGAAAATAAATATATATAAAAACAGTTTATTATATATTTAAATAGATTTAAAATAAAAATATATACAATCAGTTTATTATATTTGACTAGAAAGAAAATAAATACATATACTATCAGTTTATTATATTTGATTAGATTTGAAATAAATAAATATATATACAAACAACTAATTGACTAGAAAAAAATAAGGTAGACGTAGGATTGTACTGGCAAATCAAAAATATAAAAAAATAACCCGGGTACATAAAATAATTTTTAAAAAATATGCCAGTTTTCATGCATATAAAAAATATGAAAAAAAATCTCAAATCTTTGAAAAATGGTGGAACTCTCTAGAGTGAAAGAAAAAAAAGATGATTATTCAGCCCGACTAAATGATCACCTTTTATTCGAGGCAAGAGCGTTTACAAGGACTCTGATACCCAAACGGCAACTTATTAAAATCATCGGTTATCCGACGTTTGTTGTACACGGGCCGGTAGACTTAAGTCTGCAAAACGGTACATAGAGTTTCAAGACCTTTTCTTAAAATCTAATGCGGTATCTGTATGTATTTTTCCGCAGTCTGTTCAGTTACCACCGCTTTCAAAACTTCAAAATTAACATCGTTCTAGTTGCCATAGTTTATGGTGATCCCGCGAACCTTGCACACCGTTTTTGCTTTGGAAGGATCGCCACCAACACAAACTCGGTACGCGTAATTCTTGGGACCACCAGATTCAAAGGCGCTAATATAGCTTCCCGGACCGTAATCCTGAAGATCATCAGTGAGGTAACCTAAAAAGTCTCCGGTTGGTGGACTCCAATCGCCAGGGCGTTCTGTGAATAGAAGGCTATCTGTATCATAATACAAAACGTGGTCCCCCAATTGTTCAAGGCTGTTGTATAAGTGCAACCTAGCCATAGCAGTCGTGTAGCATGCCACCGCCAGACTCGTGTTAGGGTTAGGCTGCAACGTGTCACGCGCATCCTTGTAATTGAGGAACATAACCTCATCATTTACATCAATGACGCTGTCCACACTGATGTACGGATCCGCCAGGTACTTGTGGATGCCCTTATAGTCGTTAACAATGGGTACGTGTGGTAAATCGGGTATTTGCCCAAACTTTCCCCATAGTGAATTTAAAAAGAGTTTAGCCAGAGTGCGGAGACCAGGGTTTTTACAAACAGAGTCAAAATCGAGTTTTACCCCTTCCCTTTCCTCATAATTTTGAAAATAAGCTAACTTTTCCTCTTGAGAGGTACACCACTGTGGCCATCCGCTGGATTCTTGTTTAATTTTCAAAAAAGTATCAATGTTCCCGTGAATCAATCCGCCCGAACGTGTCTGACGGTCGTAAACAGATACGTTTAACTCCCACAATTCTTGTACCGCTTCAATGGTGTAGCCTTTTTCGACGGCTTTCCGGATCTCGTAAATCACCCAGATGCCTGTCAACCAGCGATCTTTTTTGTCGTTGTGCTGACATGCACCTTGGTTTTTCTCCTCCCCGTATTGCCTGCACAAGATGAACATTAGTTTGTCGTGCATCTGTGTAGGCAATACGGGCATGAATAAATCCAGCGGAGGCGTCACTGTAACTTTGGCTATGCCTTCTACTTGATCTATAGACGGACAATTTGGTTACAAGTGAATTTTGGGGTGGCCGACGGGGTATTTTTGTACTTGCAAACGTAAGGATAAAATGAACACACATCCAAGTACTTGATTTTCTCTCCACAAGAAATGTCTGCTTCGTGGAAGAGCTTGATACAATTTGTACGCCCGCCAAAGAATGCATCCCTAGGGCTGAGAGGCTCCTTGGTATACACCTCGTGCCGGAGTACAAATTGTTGCAAGTCTTTGTCTGTGCGTTTCATTGCATTAAACATACACTCCCACATCTCTACGACCGTGTAGCCGGCAGTCTTAAACTTTTCAACACAAGCCATGGTCACTTCATAACCCGTCTCCATGGTCTCGTGGGGACTATTTTTTATAGGGGTGGTCGTGTCAGGATAGCAGAGAGGGCACCCGTGCCAATAACAGCCCCAGAACTGAAAGACGGTGGTGGTATCTTCAGCTTTAACAACGCAGTCTACATGTCTCCATAACACATATTCCTCCCGGCCGTTAACCGCATGAAGAATAGAGACACCGCGTTGATGGGCCTCCCAGCATAGCAATTGTACAGCGACGTGTGACTGTTGGTCTGCACACCGATAACCACCGTTAGGGAAAATACCGATAGTATTCTCCTTAAGATGACTTCAGCGGTAAACCAACATGGCCACTCCAGCTATCGTACACGCCTCTCTGAAAGGATCTACCTTTGCTTTTTCCATGAGCATATCTCTAAACTTTAAAAAGGCCTTCCGTAGGATCTCTACATCTTTCACACAATACAGTTCCAACTCGCATTTAAAATCAAAGACATAATTTTCTTTGACAAACGCGTCATACCACTTCTCAAAGTGCTCCTATCCCTCAACTGACATCTCGCCGATGCCATAGTCCTCCTTTGCGGCAAGGGACCCCTAAGCCCCTCGTTTTATTTTTTGTTAAAAAAATGGGAGAAATTTCCCTTGGCCAAAGACTCGTCCAAGCCAAAACCTTTGGGCAATTTGGACCACGACATCGGGAGGAATTTCAGCGAGTCAATAAAGTTGAGCGGACCGTAACGCATGGACATGATTTTCCCACCGTTCATTATAAGTCCTGGAGTCCACTTATTTTACTTCCATCATATATCTTAAAATAAAATTTCCATCATATGATTTTGCATTATGGCCGAGGAGGGTGATATCCTTAAATTTTTACGATTTAATTTGCACTATAAATTCAAAAAATTGGGCCATTGTGGTATCACCCTTGAATATGCGAGTCCTATCGCCCCCACATTATGTGCAATGATGGTCATTTGCATCTATATGTACGCAGGCCTTGCAACACGTCTGCACGACACTTAGGTTAGGTTCGTGCAAGTACGTGCTGGCCGCACCTTGAAGAAGAGTTTCTATCCTGTATTCAAAATCATAGAATACAAACATGAAATTGCTCTTTTCCAGTGATGGCTTGGATGGTGCATGCTTCATAAAACTGAAATGACCAAAAGGACGATGGGTCTCGCATAATCTAAAAAAAGTCTCATAACACCTATGTGAATAATTTTATCTTTCCAAACTGAAAAATTGCCCGCATACCTCGCAAACCTTTTTGACATCACAGACGGACCTGTGACCTCTGCAAAAACCGGGACGTTTATGGTTATCAAAGCACGTCTGGTTTGTGAACCAACGCTCACAGTCTTTACATACCACGGAGTGGCCTCCGCTACAAACCGCTTTAGAGTAACACTTTTTGCACGCAGATTCACATTTGTGCTCGTTCTTATGATAAAACGGCACACGGCATTCGCGGCAAAAGTACCCACAGTTAAATGCGGCTGTAAAGGATGCTATGACATCAAAATGGTTTTGCTTATCGTCGTGAAAATACAAATCAAGGTAGCTCTTTAAGGAATGTTTGGATGGAGTAGGCCCCTCATATAAGACCTGTCTCCCCCTTCATTCCCTGAACACCGTGATTTTGTATTCGTGAAGGTATGCTTGAAATTGTTTCAAAAGATTCACACGGGCATCACGGCATAAATCTTCTACTTCGTATTTTTTAATATTAAGACCCCGTTTGATTTGTTTAGAGGTGTTCACATCCATGCATCCTGGTTCTCTTTTATTATCACATATAGCTTTGGCGCCAACCAATGCATGGGCAAGGCAAATTGTGTCGCCATATTGAATCGTAATGATTCCTTTGTTATTACGGCTATATGGGCTAGCGGAAGAGAGTTTATCACAATATCGTGCACTCCCGCACGCCTCCTTAAAATGGCAGAGTTTAACGTAAAGTGGCGCTGTACTCAAAAACAAAGTATTACTTTGCAACACGTGACATACGTTATCAAGCACCGCTCTAGCGTCTAGCTGGTCTACTCGCCTAAATGAAACATACAAAGGCCTCAGCGTACAGTCCGTGCTATTTAAAAACCAGCCGACGTGGTCATCGGCGCTAACGCCATGGTCCTGCAGCCGATGGAGTAAATTAGTAATTTGTTCTTCAAGCCAACTTAATGCGTCATGATCGCTTGCTGGAGCACCAAGATGTACGGTAGTTTCTCTACCAGTATAAAAGAAACGCCTCAATTGTTTAATCCTCTCTTCTACGATACGATGAGGGACGCCATTTGACAGGGTACCACCTATCTGATTTACCGGGCCACTAAATCCTTGTTGAGGGGCCGAAGACGGTCCCGCAGTAGCAAGCTCCACAGGTTGAAGGACAACCACGGTCCCCGTCTCACGCGCAGCAGCTTGGGCTCCCTTGGTATGGTGCGGGGGACTTGTTGTCAGTGGTTGTTGTGGGAGTACCATGCCGCCGCTTCCCGCCTCCAATTCAACTATAAAATATATGAAAGTAAGCACTGTTACAAACATGGGCGTATTTTTTTCCTTTAAATTGTATAATACTTTCGGGATTAATATAATGGTAAATTTTTTCCCTAAACATAATTACTTTAGCTGAAAACCAACATTCACAGAAGTGAGCCAGCATTTGTGTGGAGGGAGAGTGAAAAAACGCGTCTATTTTACCCTGGTAAGATTCGAATCTCAAACTCATCTCTTTAATATAATATGTTAATTTTTTTCCTAAACATAATTGCTTTAGCTAAAACCAACATTCACAAAGTGTGTTCACCATAAAAATTCTTCGTGCCGTCGTGATATAGGTAGCCCTAAGTGTTTAATCATATTATATAGTTGTTTTAAGTGAAATTTATTTCAGTAGTTTATGTTTATATTGTTAAAACAAGTTGTAAAATAAGTCATTTTCATGTACAATAATTATTTTACTAAGGGAGCTTACGTCTTAAGATACTTTTTGTTTGATTTTGTTCAACTACTTACATCAGTAATTAATGTATCGATAAATTGAACAAAGATCCTCAGATTTCATTTTCGACCTGGGAAAATATTTAATAAAAAAATATATATATTATCAGATTAGGGTCTTTTCTTCTCGTAATGAATTGATAGCAAGAATACTTGGTGTTGTTTCTCTTCTGTAATTAACTTATTTTTTAAGTTGTTAGTTAATATAAATGGCCGGTTTGGAAAATGCATGTTAAATATCGCGTTCTTTCAAGCCACACTACCACAAAATCGATGCTTGCATAATGAGTGGATAGACAACCCGCAGCACTTAACACAAAGTATGGTCACCTACCCTCACAAGGGTCTCTCAAGTGACACATTCACATTCATTTGACTTTATAACTGCTCTCTTTAAACGGAGTGATGGTTAAGAAAATGTCTTCAACCCTTTTCAAAAACATTTGTTTAGTCATAATAAGCTACTAGCTGCCGACTATATTTGATTAATTGAAAGATGTATCTAGATGCAGCTGTATCCGTAACAATAGTTACTTTAGTTTATAAAATAAACCCAACTGTTAAGGTTATGTGTAGGTGATACACAAAAGACAGTAAAAATGGAAGAGAAAATGTACATCCTTCGCAATGTGTGTGTAGTAAAATACAGTCAAGGGCATTTAATCTATCACTATGCAGTGCTAAATCTACAGGGATTCGAACCCGGGACTTATTTTATCAATATGAAAGGTTTAACTCGCATTTTCGCCTATGCCATGGAATCAAACCCGGGACCTCTCTCTCCTTTTAACAATATAATTTATAAAGCAATTTTTTCCCTTTGAATATTAAAATTTTAATCCGCTACTGTAACTGTTGGAATAGAAGGATTCTGGCACAACAACAGGTTATGGGTCGCCTGGTTTGACATAAATAGCCATCGTCCTCCTCCTAAAAGCTGACAAGTATGTCATTAATAACTGAGGAGAGGCATTCGGTCGGGTTTCTCTATAGGGTATAAACGGACATTGAGCGTTTTCTACAAGAGAGAGGTAGCAGCCATTAACAAACCCTGCTGTCAACAGGTCTAAACTGTATTCTAGAGCGATCTGTTATTATTTCTACAAGTTTACAGCACTCCGCTAAAATTGGAGGAAAACATGTCTTAACACAAGTCGGTAAAAATAGAAGAATAAAGCAATTTTTTTCTCATTGACTATTATAATTTAGATCCGTTACTTTTTTCCAAAGCTCGGGTAAATTTTATGCGTATAATTTAAAGACTAGAGCCACACGTCATGTCCGTCGACTTATAACTTAGCAACACAGCATTTTTTAAATCGTGCCGAGAGGTGGGGGGCGAAAAAAAACTGTCAGTTAAATGGTACTCACATATCAAGCGGTCGATTTTATCTAGATCCTTCCACACATCAAGGATAGCGCCGATAGTCGTCTGGACGCTGTAAGCTGGCGGCGTCGGTGGTGTGAGAGCGGCTATGCCTGTTTGACCACCAAGTGCAGGCACACCGACAGGCGTGGTTACGTCCATGACGAAAGTCTCAGAGCGCCGGTGACTGCGCTTGCAAACCTGCCGACGAACCCGATGCGGGCGTCACGTCCGCAAGTGGCAGCAGTTCGTCCCAGAAATCTGAAATTAAATAAATACATATTAATTAGTATCACGTGAGAAAAAACCCAGAAAAAAAATTGCCAAGTTTCTAATTTACCTAGCGTCCATTCGTCCCTTGTTTGGCACACTCCATCCTCTGTAAAATAGGACAGAGGATCTGGAGTGCTGGGTGGTGATGGTTGGACCAACGCCACAAACATCACGGGCTCGTCTTCTTGATAGTCTATAAAACAAGAAAATACAGCCTTACACCAAAGAAATGATAAATAAAATAGTCAGCCATTAAAACATACAAGACGTTAAAATAGATTACCTGAATTTAACCAATTTTCCAACGCGTCGACACTCATCTCGATTATTGTCACTCCTTGGTTGATGCAAATTGATATGAGAGAATGTAAAGAATTCGTGTCTATTTATACCCTCCAAGCTGACGCCAGGGAAAACCCCATTGCCAGGGGTAATGACCTCAATATCTATTCTTGTCTTGTTGGGCCGACATACTGGCGCCAGGGAAAACCCAAGGGGTAGCGACACACTGAGCTAGTTCACGATCTATTATTGTCTCGTTAGCCGTCAAGCTGACGTCAGGGAAAACCCCGTTGCCAGGGGAAATGACCTCAATATCTATTCTTGTCTTGTCGGGCTGACATACTGGCGACAGGGAATAACCATGAAGTTCCGACACACTGACCTATTTCACGATCTATTCTTGTCTCGTGAGCCATCAAGCTGACGGCAGGGAAAAACCCCGTTGCCAAGGACAATGACCTCAATATCTATTCTTGTCTTGACGGGCCGACATACTGGCTGCTGGGTTGCGAAGGAGGAGGATGGGGTCTCAAGACAGGGGAACCATTTATCACACTCTAGCCCCTACAGCCATAGCACGCTGTTCATGCTGCTTGTTCCGGGACAGAGCCCTGTGACAGAAGAGCCAATATTCATTCTACCCCCGACAGCCATAGCACGAGGTTCTAATAAATAAATAAACTACAACACCACTATACTACCAATTAATACATTAACAATAATCAATTAACAATAATTAATTAACAATCATTAAAAACTAATCATCAAGAACCAACATNGGGGGGGGGGGGGCTTTAGCGGTGGAGGAGGAGGATGTAATCATCATCTGGGAAATGAGGTCAGGAGGGGAGGGGAATCATATGGATGTGGAAATTAGGTAAGGGGTGAGGGGAAGGAGGTTATTTATAGCAGCCAATCAGAGAGCGAGGAAGCGTGGTCACGTGACCAGTTTCGTCCAATCAGTGTCAAGGTCAAGTTGAGGCGTAACGTTGGGAACACTACTTGCGGTTTTTTGAATTACATTAAACTTGTAAATTTAAAATGAACTATATTAGTAAAAAAATTTACAAGTTAATATTTACTTTTTTACAATAAGACGCAATTTCAATTAAATTTAAAATAAATAATACATGAAATATAAGAATATAGTTTTGAAGTTATCATATTATTATAGAGAATAAGATAATGCCCTATCATACACGACGAATATTTATAATAAAATACTGGGTACAAAATTTGATATTTCAAATTAAATCGTGTCTAAACTGTTGAAAAAGTTCAGTAGCTGCCTGGTAGAATGCTCTGTCTTCGGAAGCGCCTCTCCAGCTCTTCCCCATCCCCTTTTTGGAATTCACTATCTTTTCATCTATTTTTCTGTAAGTCATGCTACCCCCCCTTCCCTTCCAACATTTATTTCCCCTTCAGGTAAAACCCTTGGCTGGACAATAACTGTCTTTCACCTTGTTACTACTATTACCTCCAAACCTCGGTTTTTGAAAAGGTTCCTTTTGATGTATTTGCATGATTTATGTTAAAAGTTTATTTATAGAGTAGGCTTGATTCTGTTTCCTTATCAATAATATTTGTAACAATCTACAGTGTTTCTTTGATTAGATAAAAACTTTTTGTATAGAAATGGTGTTTTTTATTCAAATGAAAAACTTTTCCTATGTTACAATATTTTTGTCAAAATATATTTTCATGATTAAAAAAATGAAAAAATGAAACCTCTAACAGTATTTGTAAAGTAAATTAGTCGTGAAGTGTGTAAATTCTACTTAATTGAAATAAGATAAAAAAAAATTATTTTTTCGCTAACTTTGGCCACTTTTTATGACTCAATTTTTTTTTTAAAGATAGTTCCAATTTTTTAATAGTCTATCACCAAGAACATAGTGTGATTTTCAGTTTGTTTTTTATACCTTCTGGCAACCAAATATTGGTATACTTATTTTAATTCTAACCTCCTATATCATGTATTTAAATAACTAGCGTAAGTATCGACCGTAAAGACTAGCCACTAAAAAAAGAAAGGTCATTTTTTTTAATAATAGGGAACAAATATGTTTATATATTTCTAAAGTAGGTAGGGCGACCTGTCGGTTTAAGGATAAGGTGTCAGACTTCTGTTCTGGAGTCCGGGGTTCAATCCTCAGTTCTGGCACAGATTTATCTGATTGCCAAACCCTTACTTCACCTCTGACAAGACGTGTATTAATCACAACTTGTGAATGTGTTGAATGCCAGGCTTCCACCGTGGTTCGTATCCCACGTTAAACTATAGGTCCGCAATTTCATCTCACAATCACCCTACCATTACACATTAGCGTAAGTGCGTATAACCCGAACGGTTAGTAAGACGTGGTGCTTATAATGATAATGATCTACAGTGGGTAATATATAAACTAAATAAAAAGTCACAATTTATTGTAAATATTTATTTCATTAGGTAACTCTAAAAAGTATACTTAGACAGGGATTGGAGTCCTTGTCCTTTGACTTGGGACAACATTATGATATAACACCGAGATTGCGGCTCGAACCTCAGCACCACTCCTTAGAGCAGAGGTGGGCAAATTTTATTCCCGATGGCTACATGGACATCTGTAAGGTCTCTAGCGGGCTGCATGTAACAAAAATATAAATTAACTAAATAATGAACTTTATTTTCATGCAAAATTGCATACATTAGTTATATAACAATATAAGTTTGATTTTAAATAATAGTAGTAAATAAAATCTAATATATCATGTACTCAAGTTGATACTTAGCCTACAAAATGTGGATTAATAACTACTCAAATTGCTATCGATAATGGAATTTATGCAACTGTCAAAAATCCTGCACGAGTTTGTTGAAGTCAGGATTCAGCTTATTCGTCCTAATTCGAAAAACACTTTGTAGATTTGAGTGTGTTAAGAGAGACCTGTTCTTTGCTTTGTTAATGTTCATGCAAGAGAAAGTCTGTTCACAAATATAGGTAGAAACAAATAAAATAAACATCTTTCTGGCAAACGTTTTCAAATTACCAAACTTTTCTCTACAAATGATGCATACAATTCAGTTAGTTTCATATTCTTAAAAGTCTCCTTCAAAGCATTGTCTGCTTGAAGATTAATTAATTCAAACTGGGCTTATTTAATGCTGCTTCAATTTTGAAAGTAAGGGGGTAGCTAAAAAAATTGAATAGATCTTCCAAAGATTTACAATCAGTAAACCACCTTGAAACATTCTTCTTTTAAAGCAGATATCTGCTGACTGTATGTTCCTGAACACGCTTGTTTGACAGCCTGTCTCTGTAAGATGAGAATATGCACAAAGTGTTGTCCTCACATGCGTACACCCAGTACAAAATCCCCTCTTACCGTAAACACAAACTGTAACCCAAACTCTAAAGTTAGAGGGGTTCAAATACATATGCAAAACAAAATTAAACGTTATATAAAAAAAGGGAGATTCATCTAATAGAAGTGCACAGTGTAAATAACACAACATGTGCCCAGCGCACGCAACTCACTCCTAGAAGCGGAAAATAAAAAGGTCCACCTTCACTGAATGCCTAATATTACACGAAGAGGACGAAGACTTAGTAAAAAAGGATTTTGGATAATACACATTACTTAACCTAGGGATAATATGACGTAACTAAAATAGTAAATGATTTCCAGTCTTAAGTGCATTCAGGTTTAACTTATGTCAACTTTTATTATAGAACAATGCATATATATTGAAAGAATCTTAGAGTTCCTCCTAGATACAATAGTAGTCAAATGACCTTGACAAAGCTCAACAATAATAATCGATATCATTCAAAAGAAAAAAATATTTAATAAACATTTACTCTTTTTTCTTCTACTAGTATTTTATTAAATACCATGAAATAGTTATTTGAATATACTATCAACGCGTGACATCATTAACTTTGAGTAAGACAATCTCTAATAATATATACGATTTCTACAACATAACACATTTCTATACTCGTTGTGAAAATACATCATCGTTAAATGAATTAAGGTTAATTTTTTATACCTAAGTAACAATAATATGCAAAAGTTATTAAATTGTGAATGTACAGGAATACTCTAGTTATCTAATCTTCCTCAGTAAATCATTACTTAGCTAGTCCAGAAGCCACACTTACAAGTACGATAAATGAAATTAATAGTATATTTATTCCTGACAAGCGTAAAACATAACTTTCCTTACATTTGAAATTTGGCATCATGTTCTAAAAGAACTTCCCCACATAAATAATCACTAAATTCAAATTTGCAACGTCATTCCAAGCGACCTAAATAAAGCTAAATTGATTTGTATAACATTTGAACTTTAATCACATATGAAAAGCGCTGACCTAACGTTATAAACAACATTCCCACATTAATATACACTAAGCTAATATAGCGACACAACTCCCACGCTACATAAATAAAGGTTAAATTGATAACTATAACAGTCAAACTTTAATCACATATGAAAAGTGCTGACCTGACGTTATAAACCACATTCCCACAGTTATGTTTACTAAACTCATATAGTGACATAACTCGCAAGTAAAATAAGTAATGTTAAATTGTCTGTTCTGCAAAAAAACAAAGATTTATACTAGGACTCAATA
Source organism: Timema douglasi (assembly GCA_901482245.1). Taxonomy (NCBI): domain Eukaryota; kingdom Metazoa; phylum Arthropoda; class Insecta; order Phasmatodea; family Timematidae; genus Timema; species Timema douglasi. Next base: position 169,549 of record CABEEJ010000681.1, on the reverse strand, counting down.
ATTACATTAAAAAAGTAATTGACCGAAATGGAATTTTGAATAGTTTATAGAGTTTAGATTTTACGCCGAATAAGAATTCCAACTTACATTATAATAATAGGTCTGGGAAGCCACCTGCTTCGTCCTACATTATCCACGCCTAATCCAAGAGTAGTCTTTCACTTGGCAGATGGCTCTTTATATGGAGCACACTCGTCGAACAATCGAGAAGGAAAAAGGTGGGGATCACAGAGAAAAACACAGGAAGGGGGAATGCGCGTGACATTAGAAACGTCGACTATCTTCTGGCAGGGAATAGCAGTTACCACCCCTTTCTAGCATGTTCTTTTTGATGATGTTAGGTGGAATTGAGCAGGCTGGTGGTCTCTAGCGGCGAGATTCGGCACTTAGCTCGGCGCAGATTGTTGTTTGCGGGGCGTAGTTTTTGTTGGACGTGTTATGAAGTCGAGGTGCCTGGCCTGGGCGGTGAGATTGGGTAAGTGTATTATGATTGACTTGCCCATTTTGTTTACTTGGAGCATAAATGCTACAAAACTTATGTTCTTACACATGGAACAATATAATTGAGCTTGCTCACTTGCTCACATGTTTAAAAATACGCACTGATTATCTATTTAATTTGACATTCTTGTTAGTAAAACCACGAAAGTCTTACAATTGCGCGCGGGCCACATGCGGCCCACGGGCCTTAGTTTGTTACCCACTGCCTTAGAGAGCATCATCATGATAGCTTTTATTTGGTTGTGTAGCAAGCAACAAAATTGAATGGCTTGGGGGTGGCGGTGGCGGCCTGGAGTAAAGGACACTCCGAAATGGGGGGAAGAGTATAGGAGGGGAGAGAGGGATTGGTGTTGTTACTGCCCTAGCTAAAGCAGCACCACTCCGGTGAGGTGGTAGCACATGGTAGCACTTGGAGTAGAGCTTTGCCAAACCTTGAGATGTCCATCCGTATCTTAATGAGTTAAAAGAAGAAATAAGGTTTTTTTAAATAATAATATGCGTATTTTAGTACACTTTCTAATAAACTTGCACTATCAGGACTGGTTTCAGAGAATCGGTGTGGAAGATGGATTTTCCCAATTGATCAAGGTTTCCAAAGACTTTAGCGTGACTCCTGTCACAAGTACCGCTTGTGAATGAGTATTTTGTAAAGTGAACTAGGGCAAGAATAAATTACAATTATTCAGGACACCCTGGCTAAGTTGATGCTTCGATATATTTAACAATTTGGATATTGATCTAATCATTGAAAAACGGAAAAGCTTTATGTAAATAGGTGTAATAAGTGCAAAAAGGGTAAAAAGTTAATCTATTGAAAAGGGGTAAGTAAAAACTGTTAAAGTATAAAAAGGAATTAAGCAATTAAAAGTTCTATAAGGAAAAAAAAAGGAAAACTCGATTTTTTTTTAAACTTTTAAATGGTAAATAGGGCAAAAAGGGTTAAAGAGGTAAAAGGGTTATAAACGATAGAAGTGCCAAAAGGTCAAAAAAGGTAAAAAGTAAACCTTATCAAATAGGATATAAAAGTTAAAGACGTAAAAAAGGCTAAAAGGGAAAAAGGGCAAATTCTCAAAAAGAGTAAAACTGACAAAAAGGCCAAAAATTACATTTAGTACAAAATACGTAAACGTTAGGTAAAGGGTATATCAGATTAAAGGGGTACTATTTATTTCCCTTTTGCACTCTTTACGGTTTTTTAATCTTTTTACCCTGAATTAAAACCATCTTTTCTCCTTTGTACCTTTTTGGTGTATTGCCCTGTCTGCACTTTTTATCCTCTTAAACTGTTTTACACCTTTTAGCCGTTTTACTTGCCTTCTTTAAACATATTTTAAAAACAAATTGATAAGATATATTTTTTTACATTTTTATATCTTTTTCTCATTTTTACCCCATGCTATAAAAGTTTATATATGGGAAAATTAGAAACATTTCTCCAGGAAATTGAGGCATGGGAGCTACAAATATAAAAACCACTTTAGGTGATGTAGAACAATAAAATATGGCAAACATGTAGACGTAATACTTCAAATAAGTTCCAAAAACTTATATTTCAAAGTTGGAGTCAGAGAAATGGGGTTGGGGGGGGGGGTGTATTTTACATTTTCAAAACTAATTGAAACAACAACATGCTAGTTTGTGTAGTATATAACAACAGTAGATGGCTCCAGGTTGGGAACAGCTCACTGATTGGCTGAATTTGATCACGTGACCACGCCCCTCGCTCTCTGATTGGTTGTTGGTTTCCCCCAACCCCGTCCCTACCTTCTGGCCCCCTTTCCACTGTTACAAACTTGTTTATTCTTGTTTCATTTGTTTTTTATTTGTACCCAATGGTTATTTATGTGTGAGCATTTGTTTTTTATCTGTGCCTATTGTTTATTTATTCATTTGTTTTATGTCTGGGTAGGATTGATGTGGCGTTGGAGGTTTTTATTTATTTATTTATTGGCGTGCAGTCCACGGCGCCGGACGCTCCTCCCACAGCATCGCTAGTGAGTATCTTCTCTGCCTGGCCGCTTAGTGAAGAGTGTGGCCACCGAGCAACTGACAGCGTATCAAGGCCAAAAGGCCCCTTTCACTTTTACTTCACTCTTCACCCTCCTTACATCGCAACGAACGAACTAAGCTATACCTACTGATCCCTCTCACAATAAACTATTGGACTGCCTTTCACTTCACCCCTCCCCTCCCCACACTTCATCATACCCTCTTCTCAGTGGGTGTCATCAGATGTCACAAGAGTAACTTGTTATACATTTTGAAAGAGGGTGGAAACGACCTTGTTGAAAAGTCATGAACCCCTAAAGTCGTTTTGTACATCGGTTGCGGCATTCTGAAGGTCACAGGTTCAGATTTGCTTTTCTCCCTCCAACCCCAAGGCCACTTGGAGCATTGGTCATGGCCTTCTGAAGCTCACAGGTTCAGATGTGCTTTCTAAATGCTCACTCTGGACCAATTATTCAATTCCCCCCACGCTAGGAGACTAATTTATAGATGGCGTGCACACTGAGATTCGAATCTCGATATCTTTATAACAAATAATGTATGTTAGAATGGCCATACTTCCTGCACCCCTCACCATTTTGCCGGTCAAATAGGCGGAATGTGTACCTGCATTTGTTTCAAACATCAATCACTCGGTCACCGGCCGTCTAGTGACGCCTTAAACCAAGCGACCATCGATGCAATTATATAATGCATTGTGACTGTAAATTGCTACCCAAAGATTGGCCTCAGTACACACGCATGACAGGGATTCGAACTAAGCTCTTCAAGCAAGCGTGAGATAAGTGCTTATTTTGACCAGGCGAAACGTGTAACAGCATATACGCAGGGTTGAAATGTGAAAGGGGTCAAAGCTATTATTTATGCATACTCCTGCTATATATCATTGACACCTGGATACGGGATTTGAAACCAGAAATTTTGGCGCAACAATATAAGGTTTGTGTTTATATAAGTAAAAAGTAAATGTCGACCTTGCAGGGAGTTTAACTCCTACCTCCTCCCGTCACGTGGTGAGATGTGTACCCGCACTTGCACTGTTGGGAAAATAAACACGACCGACGGTCCTTCAAGGATCCCTCTAGTCAGTACTGGAAAAAGACGACCATTCTCGGAAAGAGAGCTAGCGTGAATATCAGATAACTGTACATATTTGCTAATTTATTCATCTTGGGCAATCTCCAATGCGGAGAAAATATTTTCGACCAATGAAAAGCCGCCACTTTTACCACTGGCACACCCCATTGAAGCGACTATAAATATACCTTGAAATAACTACACGCGGACATTATAATTAATAATTGCGGCTAGTAAACATCACAATGAATTTTGACGCGCTGGAAATTAGATAAATTCAGGTATGTTTTAAAACGTTTTGTATATTTTAATGGTTACTATTTTTCTTATTACGTCTTTGGTGTAAGGCGGAATTTTTTCCTTTGATAGACCATCGAGAAGAAGACGCACCCCATCAAACTGCAGCGTCAGTAGCGCTGGGTAGTTGGACACTTTAGCTCTTTTTAGTGATGACGGAATTTTCCTGGCGGATGGCGACTGGTCCATGGGTAATTAGCGTCCTGCTATAGATTTTATTGAATTTTCAGTGGGTTTTTTCTCCCAAAGTCGTAATTAATATGTATTTATTTAATTTCAGAATATTGGGATCTGTACGAACTGGAAACGGGCCTGAGGGAGCAAGTAGCACCCTCACGGGATTTAACATTGTGTGTTCTGTTGCCGCCTCTTGAAAGCGGTGAAGCGATAAGCCCTTTACTGACGCACCTCCTAGAAGAGGTCAGTGCTCTGCATGGTGCCACCATCGTCCTCACACTGCCATCAGCTTTCAGTCCACAGAACCCTACCAACGCTAGCGGAAATTCGATCCCTGATGTTCGAGGTGAATTGGACGCGATAGACCGGCTAATATGTAATTTTGCCATTATATAATTTATCTTCATCTAGGAGTAACAATACTATAGCCACAAGGGTAAAATAGACAGTTTATTTCGCAAGAGTTATCCACATCCTCTCTTCCCCCCAAACCACTGTTGTTTTGACGGCATATCAAAATCTTTCAACAGCTGACAGTTTCGAGAATATTAGCTCTTATATTCAAGGTATAGAAGGTTATTATTAAAAACAAGAAAAGAGAGAGAAAATTATTATTGTATTATTGTCGCTTTAGCCTTGTTTGCAATGTTTTGGATCAAATTAAACCAACACCTTAGTTTGTCTGTATACTAAACCAACGGTCCCATGTTCGATTCCCGACATGGCTAAAAAAATTTCAGTCTGATAAATTAACAGATAGTGGGCCGGATTTGTAGATGCCCTAGTTTTAAGTTATTCAAATGTTATGAATAAAAAAGTGATCCGAGCTTTAGGCTGGAAAACAGTAACGATTTAAATTAAATTATAATATTCAATGAAAAAAATTGCTTTATTTAATTCTAAAACAAAATTATTTCTACCAATAGAAAACTTAATTCAGAGCATTAAAAATTACAAATCTAACATCAATAGATATTTTTACCAATTTTTGTTAAGACGTGTTTTCTCCCCCAATACCTTATTTAAAACTCGATTTTTAAATCATTAGCGTGGTGTGGTAGACTTATTTACTTATAAAAATAACAGATGGCGTTGTAAGTCACTTTAGAGCCGAAATTTTTGCAGGTAACTTGTTTACTTAGCGAAATAAAAGATGGCAATGCAAGTCATTTTAGAGCTGAAAACATTTTGTAAGTAAACTTTGTTACGTAATGAAATAACAGAAGGCATTGCAATTCAATTTAGAGGAGAATTTTTTCCCGCACTTTGCTGGTCAATTAAATGCTTTTAAAATGGGGGTAGGTTAGATCTAGTAATTCAATCTGTTTTAAGTATATAATGGAATAATAATTAACAGGGGAAATTATATTGTTGCTTTAACCGATTATTAAAAAGAGATAAAACCCTATATGTATTGGTTTACTGAGCCAAACGTCCCGGGTTCGATACCCTGGCAGGGATGAAAGTGTAGGTTTAACCTTTCATAGTGATACATTAACTGCCCTGGACTGTATTTTGTACATGTTCTAGCGTTTAAGTGTATTTATTACAGATACTTTGCGAATGTTGCTATCAATCAAAGCAATCATGTTTGGGAAAATTTGTAGCATATTATATTAATACCGAAGGTAGATTGAAATTGAAACGCATTATATAATTTGTGTTATCTTTTTTTTTTAACGCAGTAGTTTGCATAAAATATGTCGGAACAATTATATTTAAATGAAATTGTTGGTATCAGTTAAATCAAATATGTTGAGAAAAACTGTAACATATTATATTAATACCTAAAGTAGATTGAAATTTAAAATTATTATATATTTTGTGGAACATTTTAAAGAGAAAAAAATACGCGGTAGTTTGCAGAAAATATGTTTGGACATTTTTTATTTAAAGTGTTTAATTTGACAGGTGCTTTTGTGTTATAATTCAAATGGAGGGTTGGAATGATTGTTCCATCCTCCCACCACCGCCGGCTGTGAGACCCCTTCACCCCGCCGCAGGAGCACCACCACCAAGCCAGGAAGACCATATTCGAGCCCAGGTTGCGGCGAGCCGGACGGGGTCCGCGGTCCTCCAACCACCCATGGCAGTGGCGACAGTGGTATCATCTTTGGTTCCACAATCGGGAATTAGTGGCCCGGTAAACCAGGGTGGTGGAGCTTTCTCACAAGGCGTCCCTCTTCGAATCGTCGAGGAGAGAATTTAAAAATTGAGGCGTTTCTTTTATACCAATAGAGAAATTACCGTACATCATGGTGCTCCAGCAAGTGATCCTGACGCATTAGGCTGGCTTGAAGAACAAATTACTAATTTGATCAATCGGATGAAGGATCAGCGCCGATGATCATGTCGGCTTACTTTTAAACAGCATGGAATCGACTTTGAATCCTGTATTCGACTCATTTAGGAGAGCGGATCAGTTAGACGTTCGAGCTGTGATAGACAACATAAGTCACATGTTGAAAATTAATAGCTTGTTCTTAAATACGGCACCACTGTACGTTAAACTCTGCCATTTAAAGGATCCTCGTGGGACTACACGTCATTGTGATAATCTATCCGCTGCTAGTACATATAGACGGAATAACACGGGAATCACTACGATTCAAATTGGCAACACACTTTGTCTTGCCCTTGGGTTTATTGACACCAAAGCTATATGTGACATTAAAAGAGAACCAGAATGCATACACGTGAACACCGTTAAGCAAATTAAAATGGGTCGTCCTATTCAAAAACTCAAAGAAGAGGAACTATGCTGTGATGCCCATGTGAATTTTCTGAAAGGTGGTGGGCTCAATTAACTGAAACAATTTCAAACATACCTCTCCGAATAAATAATCACACTGTTCAGGGAGCGTCTGGATATGCAGGTCTTATATGAGGGGCATACTCCTCCTGAACAATCCTTTAAGGGCTACCCTACCTTGATCTGTATTTTCACGACGATAAGCAAAACCATTTTGACGTCATAACATTCTATACAGCCGCTATTAAGTGGTCTTACTTTTGCCACGAGTTCAAAAGAACGAGCCTAAATGTGAATTCGCGTGCAAAAAGTGCTACGCTAAGGTGGTCTTTAGGGGAGGTCAAACTGTGTCCTGCAAATAATGAGGGCATTGGTTCACAAACCAGACATGTTTTGATAACATAAACGTCCTGATTTTTGCAGAGGTCACATGTCGATCTGTGATGTCAAAAAGGTTTGTGAGGTATGCGGATAATGTTTCAGTTAGGAAAAGTCAAATTATTTACATAGGTGTTATGAGACTTTTTGTAGAGTATGTGATACATATCGTCCTTTTGGTAATTTCTGCTATATGAAGCCGAACCCATCCAGGCTGTAACTGGAAAAGAGCAATTTCATGTTTTTATTCTGTGACTTTGAATGCAGACAAGAAATACTTATTCAAGGTGTGGTCAACACGTACTTACACGAGCCTAACCTCTGTTTCGTAAAAACGTGTTGCAAGGCCTGCATTCAAATAAATGTAAATGACCATCATTGACCGAAAGCGTGGAAGATAGGACTCGCATATTCAAGTGTGATAATACAATTGCCCAATTTTTCGGATTTATAGAGCAAATTAAATATACAAAACTTATGGATATCACTCTCCTAACCCATAATGTGAAAAACAATTATGGGAATTTCATTTTAAAATAAATGATGGCGATTAAAAATCGAACTCTAGAGCTCATAATGAATGGTGGGAATATCATGTCCATACGTTAATGCCCGCTCCACTTTATTGACTGGCTGAACTTTCTCGCAATGTCGTTGTCCAAGATGCCCAAAACATTTGGCTTAGACGAGTCATTGGCCAAGGGACATTTCCCCCATTTTTTCAATAAAAAATAAAACGTGGGGTATAGGGGACCCTTGCCACCAAAGGAGGAGTATGGTATCTTTGAGATGTCAGTTGAGTGAAAGGAACACTTTGAGAAGTGGTATGACGCGTTGGTCAAAGAAAATTATGGTCTTGATTTTAACCGCGATTTGGGACTGTATTGTGTGAAAGATGTATAGATCCCACGGAAGGCCTACCTGCAGCTTAGAGACATTCTTATTGAAAAAACAAAGGTGGATCCTTTCAGAGAGGCGTGTACGATCGCAGGAGTGGCCATGTTGGTTTACCGCCGAAGCCACCTTAAGGAGAATACTGTCGGTATCATCCCTAACATTGGCTACCAGTGTGCAGACCAACAGTCGCATGTTGCCACTAAAATGGCTATGCTGCTAGGCCCACAAACGTAGTGTCCCTATGCTTCATGCGGGTAACGGCCGTGAGGAATATGTGTTAGGGTGACGTGTAGACGGCGTTGTTAAAGCTGGATATACTAACACCGTCTTCCAGTTCTAAAGCTGTTATTGGCACGGGTGCCCTCTCTGTTATCCTAACAGGACCAACCCAATCAAAGACATCCGCCATGAAACCATGGAAATACGCTTTGAGACGGCCATGGCTTGCGTGGAAAATTTAAAGAAATCCTACTACATGGTCGTAGAGATTTGGGAGTGTACGTTTAATGCGATGAAATGCACAGACCAGGACTTGAATCAATTTGTACTCCAGCACGAGGTGTAGAGAAAAGAGCCCCTCATTCCCAGGGTCGCATACTTTGGCGGGCGTACAAATTGTATTAAACTGTTCCACGAAGCAGACCTTTCTTGCGGAGAAAAGATCAAGTACTTGTATGTGTGTTCATTTTATACTTATGTTTGCAAGTACAAAAAAATATCCCATAGACCGCCCCAAAATTCACTTGGAACCAAATTATCCATCTATAGACCAAGTAGAAGGCATAGCCAAAGTTACCGTGACGCCTCCAAGGGATTTATTCATGCCCGTATTGGCTACATGCATGTACGAAAAGTTGATGTTCATCTTGTGCAGGAAATGCGAAGGAGAAAAACTAAGGCGCGTGTAGGCACAATAACAAAAAATATCGTTGGTTGACAAGCGTCTGGGTGATTGACGAGATCCGGAAAGCCGTTGAGAAAGACCACACCGTTGAATCAGTACACGAAGTGTGTGAGTACAATGTATCTGTTTAGATCGTCAGACACGTTCGGGTGGATTGTTTCACGGTTATATTGATACTTTTTTGAAAAATACCCAATAAGCCAGCGGATGGCCAGAGTAGTGTAACTCACAAATGAGATGTTAGCTTACACTCAAAATTATGAGGAAATGGATGGGGTAAAACTCAATTTCAGTTCTGTTTGTAGAAACCTTGGTCTCCGCACTATAGCTAAAGTCTTTTTAAATTCGCTATGGTGAAAGTTTGGACCAAGATCCTATTTACCACACGTAGCCATTGTTAACGACTATCAGGTTATCCACAAGTACCTGACGGATCAATACATCACCGTGGACAGCGTCATTGATGTAAATGATTAGGTTATGTTTCTCAATTACAAGGATGCGTATGACACGTTGCGCCCTAACCCTAACATAATTGTGGCGGTGGCATGCTACACGACTTCTATGGCTAAGTTGCATTTATACAGAATCCTTGTAAAGTTGGGGGACCGTGTTTTGTATCACTATACAGATATCGTTTTTTTTCATGAAATGACCCGGCGATTGGTATTCACAAACCGGAGACTTTTTAGATGACCTCACTAGCGAAATTCAAGATTACGTTCCGGGAAGCTTCATTAGCGCCTTTGTATCTGGCTTTTCCAAGAATTACGCGTACCGAGTTTGTGTTGGTAGCGATCCTGGCAAAACAAAAACGGTTTGCAAGGCTCAAGAGATCACCATAAACTACGGCAACCGGAACGACGTTAATTTCGTTTTGAAAGCGATGGTCACCGAACAGGCCGCCAAAAGATACATACAGATACCGCACAAAATTGTAAGAAAATGTCTTGCTACTTTATGTACTGTTTCGCAGAATAAATTCTACCGGATCATGTGCACCAAACGGCGGATAACCGATTATTATAATAGGTTGTCATTTAGGTATCAGAGTCCTTGTAAACGTGCTCGCCACGACTAAAGGGTGATCATTTAGACGGGCTGAATAATCGCCTTTTTTTTCTTTCACTCTAGAAAGTTTCACTGATATAATATTCAAATATTTGAGATTTTTTTTTTTCATATTTTTTCTACATGAAAACACGCATATTTTTTTATTAATTTATTTTATGCACCCGGGATACTTTTTATATATTTTTAACGCCAGTACAATCCTTCACCTACCTGATTATTTCTCGTCAAATATAATTAATTGATTATATATATTTTAATACTAGTAATTTTATTCCTTGTATATATTTTAAATTGAAACCATCTGGTTGTGTACATATATTCAAATACACTTTAAACTGTAATTGTAAATTAATAAAGAGGCCAATATTTTCTATACGAGCTCTATAAATTGATTATTGTTTCCTCTACACCTAAACATGTATAATTTACTTCAATGTTTAATATATATTCTATAACTATCCTTTTTATAAACAAATTTCCCAACCATACTTTTCTTAGCGTGAGCCAAATTTCTAAAAATAATTATTTGGATGTAAATAAATATTCCATTTATAATTTTAATGCTGTGAGATATATTTGTATAGACTTTTATTTGTGTATAAATAAATATTACAGGTATAATTTTGATGGAGTGAGATAAATTTTTATAATCTTTTATTTGTTTGTAAATAAATATTGCAAGTAAACTTTTCAAGGCGTGAGTCATATTTTTAAAACTTTGATTTGTGAAAATAAATATTACCAGTATACTTTTCACGGTGTGAGATATATTTGTAAATAATTATTCAATGTGTACTTTTCATTATATGAGCTATTATTGTGTGAATAAATATTATAAAAATTGTTATGTTTGTGTTTTAACATCTACACCCCACCTCCCAAAATTGAATAAGAATCACATGCAGTGAAAATGTAGATTTCTATAAGTTCATCTGTTATGTTTATGTTTTAACCTCTACGCCCCACTCACCATTATCCTATAAATACAAGCTCATTTAGCTTATAAGCTCGGTCTCAATATTATGGACAAGTTGAATCATTCATTTTAGGCTATCATCAGCGGCCCTTCCGGCTGTGGAAAGTCACATTTTGTAGCCGACTTTATCCATCTCTTGAACAAAATGTGTGACGTTAAATTTTATAACATCACCTGGTATTATACTTAATGGCAACCGGGATTCGAACAAGACGGGTCAAGTCCCCACGTCATATTCTGTAAGGGTTCGCCGGAAATGGACGACACCTCTAATGACTCTCCACAGCTGATTATACTGGATGACCTGATGCGTGAAGCCAATAAAGGGGTCGTCGATTTTTTCACCAAAGGATGCCACCATCAAAATATTAGCGCCGTGTACCTTACACAAAATATATTCGACCAGGGCAAGGGTCAAAGAGATATTTCCTAAAACGCACATTATATCGTGCTCAGGTTCAACACTTTGCACGGAAAGTCTGTCCTGAAAATCCCCATGTTTTACAAGAGGCTTACACTGATACTACAAGTACTCCTCACGGGTATATATTGTTAGATTTCAAACAAGGTACACGATAATGGTTCAGATATAGATGCCACACAAATGTCGGGTGCTGCGTGTACTTACCACGCAAAAGCTATAAAAACACCGACACTTACCGATTACAGATCATTTCATAACCATGAGTCCCAAAGTGCTGAGGCAAGCCCCTCTTCTACGTAAAATGCATCGTATGAACCCGCAGCAACGTGTCGTCTTGCTGAAAACTGCCGACAAGAAATTGATTGACTCTGTTTGCGAGTGTGCCTACTACACTTTAAAAGGGCGGGTGCCATTGAAAATACGCATAATACAAAGTTACGTATTTACAAGCAGGTATTGCGGAAGGTGGTCAAACGAGGAGAGTTCTGGAGGAAGAAGAGACGACTACTCGTTCAGAAAGGAGGAGCGTTCCTGCCCTTACTTTTAGCCCCTTTAATCAGCGGTGTCTTCGGTTCCTATGACGTAATCGGGAAAACCCATTGCTGAGGAGAGGGCTGCCAGAGTCAATGACATAGCTCACGGTTTAAAGTTCACGATCTATTCCTGTCTTGTCGAGCCGCCAAAATGACGCCAGTCATCAGGGAAAACCCATTACCACAGAGAGGGTGAAGGAGGGGTTGAGACACCGGAAAAACCCATTACCACATAGGGGACTGGCAGAGGGTGTTGCGATACATACCTCTAAGGAGGGGAAGTGAGGGGAAGTGAAAGTGGTCTCGAGGCAGTGGGAATCATCTTTCACATTCTTCACTAAGCGTTCGGCCTCCGGCAGGAGAAGATGCTCAATAGCGATGCCGTGTGAGGAGTGCCCGGTATCTTGGACTGTACGCCAATAAATAAATAAGAAACTCCAACGACCGTCAATCCTACCCAGACATAAAAAAACCAATGAATAAATATCCAATAAGCACAAGAAAAAAACAAATGCTCACACATAAATAACCATTGAGCACACATATAACAGCAATGAGCACAAATAAAAAACAAATGAGACAAGAATAAACAAGTTTGGAACACTGGAAAGGGGGTCAGGAGGAGGGGGATGGGTAAAACCAACAGCCAATCAGAGAGTAAGGGGCGTGATCACGTCATCAAATACAGCCAATCAGCGAGCTGTTCTCAAATGCCGGTTCATCTATTAACAACATTCAGCAGATAGATAACTGTACCGTACCATAAAATCTGATAATTTTAAATTTTAAAATGGAACTCTGGGAAATAGAAAGGGGGGTGTAAACAGAAAACAAAGCTTTTAGTTGCGATGGTAAAGTATCGTAAGGAATTAGTTGTAATGATAAAGAATCATGAGGAATGTAGTGCCAAATACCCAAATAATTAGTTAGTATTTAGATTTTCTAATTCGGGGTTTGTAAAATATTTGGAAGGGACTTACAGAACCTATTTTAAAAAATACTTCTCATTGTGCTTAAAGGTTTAAATTTTTCAGCCTGTTATAAGATACACCTCAAACATTATGAAAACAAACTAAATTCAAAAATGAAATATTGGAAATTGGGAATAAGTGTTTCATCTCCAAAACTGGCAAAGCTAATATAATATAACATTTTCCTTATGGTATAGAAGTGAAATATTTACTTACAGGTATAGGGACAACACAAAATAACCATAAGCGTCTGAAATTTTTAGATTTCCAAATAAGGTTCAGAAAATTGGGTTGGGAGAGGGTGTGGTGGTATATAAATTTCCAACCGTGTAGAAAAAAAACCTTTTTGTTTTTGTAGGAAAATGATAGACTTGCAAGTAGTTACAAACACCACTTCAGATGATCTGAAAATACTGAAAATATATTCCAAATTTAAGGCGTTTAAGATTTCACAAACAATTAGAAAAGAACTGCTTGGTGTATTAGAAAATCTAAATATGGCCTGTAAAAACTGGGAACAATATGTATCTATAAAAGGTTATTTTTTCATTAAGAATGTTTTTTAACTTTGAAGTTATTTTTACAAATTTTGTTTAGTAATAATATATCTTGCACCGTTATACTTCTATTATGATTGCTTTTATGCAAAGATTTTTGGAATACAGAAAATCCCTATTTTGACCTAATGTCTTTGTCAGTCTGCCTATTTTTCACGTTTAGTCACATTATTTAAACCAATAAAGGCTTAATATTTAATATTATATAATTTTTTTGATACTTTTACCTTTAATTAAAAATAAAGCTCCCTAAGGATTCCCCGTGCGAAGAACAGACACACAAGCTAGTTAGTTTTTGTAACAGATACACGGCACACTCAGATTATTACAAAAAAAATCAATAACATGGCTAAATTTTGTGTGCAGACTACTAAATTGGTAAGGTTTGTACATGAAAAGTAGGAATTATTATTTTAACCAAACGCTCCCTTTTTATACCTTGGCTCAAGTAGCATTAGGAAATTACTAGTTCTAATATTTTTAAGAATGATTAGTTAACTACCTAATTTATTTGTAATTTTTATCACCTCGTCTTATTTCCTGTTCAGGCTATACGCATAGATTATAATTACTCTTATGGGGTAGGGATGATAAAGATAGAATTTTAGAGATAGTCTCCCGCATTCGCGTGGAAGGAGAGTGGGAAACAATTTTGGGAAATCCAACTCAATAGACACTACTGGGATTCGAACCTCTATTTCTCCATTAGCAGAAGGCCTATCTAACAGGAGAGTGACGCCTTAGACCGTTCGACCACTGAATTGGGTATCGATCCTTTTTTTCTATATTTAGCACCCATACTTTATATAAGCGAATGTTAGTACAGTTTCACGTCAACTTTGGTTTATAAAATACATTATAAACAATAATTCGTATTTGGCTTATTTAAAAGTACATAATTCATTAATGAATTAAACACCGTTTGGTTTGGGCTTGTTTTGTTTAGTGATGACTGGTATGGGAATGTATTGTGTGTCACCTGGAGAAAGGTAATAGATGGAAATGGCCTAACCAACTCTTGGCTCCACCCCTCTAGCGCTAAATGATCCGTCCAGATATAGAGGTCCGTGAAGTTGGCAGCACCACTAACGGCACAAATTCTGAAACCTATACCAATATTTAGTGCTGAATTTGTGCCACAAGAATATCCTATCCCCATAATTTGTGCCGCCATAGTTTTTGTGAAAACTTCAAAAAACTGTGGGTGCTGCCAACTTCACGTAGCAGCACCCATAACGGCACAAATTCTGAAACCTATGCCAATATTTAGTGCTGAATTTGTATAGGTTTCATAATTTGTGCCGTTAGTGGTGCTGCCAACTTCACGGACCTCAGATATAGTCCTCGGAACAAGGGGCAAGATTTTAGCGTTAGAGCCTCTAAATAAATAGTAAATTACTCGATACTTAAGTTTTGGATTATAAATATTTTTATAGTAAATTGGTCTTAAAGAATTTAAAAGTCGGAACTCCTTTCATAAAAAGTCAAAACACTGCGTTATTAATTTTTTTTTAATGTGCCAAAAATAGTCAATATTAGCATATTTTCACAAATGATAAATAATAAATTAAGTAAAAAACCAAAAAGTTAGAAGGAGTTCTGATTTTTACATCCTTCCTTTACAACATAAAACACGTCTAATTGATAGTTAATCTTGTCCTTGTGTTCCTTCATTCGTACTTCCCATTATGAGTGTAATTGCTTAATCATAACCGAAGAGTATGTTTTATACATCAATAATTGTTGAGTTTTTTTTGACAAGAAATCGAATCCTAGGATAGAATAATTTTTTTTGTTATTTTTACAATCCTTTTACTCTTATTTACCAGAGATTGTTTAAATTATATCCCCTTATACCCTAAGCTACAAATTTTGGTTGGGAGAGTGTATCTGCCTACATTTTACTACAAAATAAATATCAGATTTACAATGTCCACCGAAAATCGGAACTTTATACCTTCATAATTACACGTTAACAGTAATTAATTATTGGTGTTGCTGCCGTCCAGAGAAACTGAAGGAACTATCCTAAGCGGAAACCAACGTTTGTGGCTTTTCTCACCACGTTGAAATTTACGTAATTTTGGCTATTGGTTACCATACACTGCCTCATGAAGGGGCCTATACACCCACAGCTAAATCATGGCTTCGCTACATCACGTTGTAACTTTGGCTTTCTTCTGGAATATTCGGTAATATCCAGCTGTGTGTCCCTTTCTATTACACGATAAAAACTTTTACTCCTTGTTTACTGAAAATATTTTCCTCCAACCTCCCCTTTATAATTCCTACCGACGACTGCCGGCTTAAACTATACCAGCGGTTCACAAACTATCTCGACTCACGAGCCCCTTCACAAACATCTGAATTGCACGAACCCCCTGATAAATATTCATAGCCATGCACTTAATTTGATACCAAATTTTTATGAAATGTGGTTATTAATTGTAGCAAATTGTTCAATATCTTTAAATTAACCTACCATAGCTCTGGTAGTTACTTTGGAATACCCTAACAAATATAATGGAATAATATTCAAACTACTTAAGTACAAGTTCAAATAACTATACATTTATTTAAAAAATTAAATCTGAAATTAAATAAGCAAAGTACTGTAATAACATTTTCTTATCTTTACTGTCACAATATTATCATACTTCACATGTTTTTTAAAGTGATACTGGAAATGGATGCTTTTACATAACTGAAATAGCCTCCTTTGATCCCAAAATTACATGCCAATCTAAGTGTCAAAATTGTTTACAAGTTAGCTACAGCTACTCACCTCTTCACGTGACTTAGTGAGAAGGGTGTGCTGGCTTTGGATGGAACAGAGCTTTAAAGTCAGGAACCACAGACGATAAATAAAGTCTCACGTCACTTTCAGTACTGAGCCTGTTTCTGTATTTACATTTTTAAATAGGCATATGAAGAAAAAGATTTCTCACTCAAATACGTAAAAGAAAATGGCACCAAACCTGTATGAGCTTTATTCGCTACCCCTTATAAATCCTCGTTTAAACTTAGCCAAAAAGCATTTAATGATAGATATTTATAGCTTTTTTTTTAATTCAAAATCAGTGAAAATTTCAAGGATCTGCTCTTTTTCACTCACGCTTATTGTGGAGGATTCCAAAACTTCTGTCTCTTACCGGGTATTGTGAATTGTTATAATGGATATTGCTAGGAAATATTCACTGAAGGTTTTTCCAAGTCCCTTCAAGTATTCTATAACCATGTTCTTAACATTTTCTTCCAAAGAAAGCTGATTTTCCACCATAATGTCGTGAAGGCTATCGAAGCACTCTGTTTGATTTCTAATCAAACACGTTTCCACAAATTTAATTTTTTTATGAACCATTCGATACGGTCTTGCACAGTAATAACGTTAATATTCGAAATCTGAAAAGATAGGTTTAAATTGTTCATTTTTGAGAAATTTCCTGCCAAATATACCAAAGCCTGGAGTCACATTTGATCTTGCATTCACTTTGCTTTGTGAAATGGATGGTTGGTAAGAAAAACTAAAACTTAGTGATTAAGTTCAAACCATTTTGTAAGAGTTCTACCTCGAGATAATAACCTGACTTCAGTGTGAGGAAATAAACAGTTGTTAGAACATCCTATTTCCTCACAAAGTGCTGAAAAATCCTCCATCACAGCAATATTTTGGCGAACCCCTTGGAATATTTTTCGAGGTCAGGGTTTCGCGAACCACACTTTGGGAACCGCTGCACTTTACTGATTGGGAATTCGATCCCATATTATAAGTTCTTCGGTCTAGCTAGGTTGTCATTCTCCCTAAGTCTTCTATGAATCCACCAAGAAATGCATCCAACGCTCTTTGATTCGATCAGAAAATGTATCGATGTTTTCGTTCTGTTTGAGTCTAATTTTCGTCAGTGGTTCCTTATAAAATGACTTGTTTACTTTTTCTTAAAACGTGTATTATAGCGTTTTTAACTCTCCAAAATTACTTGCTTCAATGCATTATGGGTCTGTAATTAAAAAATCAAGAGCTTAGTTCGCTAACCATAACTTTGCAACGGCCTTACATACATGATATGTCCAATTTGAAATAGTCGCTTCTTGGCAAACTTAGTAAAATAAAAGATCAAAATGTGGTCTTCCGGTCAACCAAAAAACAGAGGAATTGTCGTTGTTCGGGTAAATTTTTTGACCATAATTTATGGCTTACTTAGTTTATAACATTCTGCGTTTCTCCAAGGCATATTTTCATTTTTTAAATTGTATATTTGCCTATCTAATTAAACAATGGCAATTTGGAGGTCAAAGTTTGTCCCCATGACTTTAATAGTAGCTATGGTAGAAAAGTAGAAGTCCTACCTTAGTTACTGCTGGCTACTCATCTTCTCTGCTGCTTGACTACTTGTCTGCTCGGCTCATCCACTGTGAATGTTGACGCCTTTGGTCTTCACTGGCTTGGCTGGTATCATGTTACTGCTCGCTTGGCGGTCTTAGTGCTGAGTCATATGTATTCGTAGTTCAATTTCAACTATAGTCTATTCGTACACGGTTTAACTAATTTCATTCTACTTCTAAAACCACTGGTCGTTTTTTCATTACTTTCGATACCACTCAACTTCCCTGATGCTTCTGATATAACTTGTTGTTTCCCCCCGTTACTTCTGAAATCACTAACGTTCCCCCACTTTTAACATGTCGCTTCCCGGTCCCGACATATTGGGAAAGTTGTCAGGATGGCCTATGTGCAGGAAAGGAATGTTGGATAGGAGCGTTGAAAATAGCCAGACCTGGAGTTTTGCTGAATTTTACTGTAAACTATAGAATGATGTGATGTAGTCTGTCATAATTGATTAAGTTCAAAAGAATCGTTAGCCCGCAGGTCAGTCATTCCATTAAACAGCCTTTATGCACTTTTAATTTGTTGATCTAGCTACACCTATAACTGGGGACAGGTGCGTACTCCAGTCCTGCCTCAACCCCTCTCCCTCACCCTCCGCTAATACTGTCAACCTTTCTTATAGTTTAAAAGTGTGTATAGCTTTCAACATTTTTTACTCATTCAAATAACACTTTTGTGTAAATATAAACAAGTTAAGCTAACTGTAATAATAAATTTGTTATACTATTGTGAACTGACAGTCTTGTAATTTATAGATATGTCGCTACAAAACTTTATTTTATGGTAACATTATAATGAGAAAGATCATCGTTAAAGTATTTTAGTGTGTGTTTTTTTAACCCTTATTAGTACATATATAAAATAATCCCTGATAAATTAAGTGTTTAAGAAACTATTTTATTATATGACTTCATAATAATTGTCCTATATTTCCCCTTCCGAGAATTAATTTTATAATATAATATTTGTGATTTCATCAAACAAAGTAAATGTCTGGATGCCCATTATACTTAATTGATTTATAATCCTTAGGAATGTATCGATTGTAATTTTAATAAGATTAATACTTATATTTTTATTTTATAAGGTGTTGGTGAATTTTCATAATCATTTCCTTCTTGCAATATGGTATCAGTTCTATTTGTAGTTATTTTTAACAAATTTATATGTGTGTTAAATTTTTTTGCATTTTTATGTATGTTTCTTTCTGAAAATATTTTACTATTCATCAATATTTATTTAAATTCAAAATCATCATAATGTTCACAAATATAGTTTATAATAATGTATTAATTATATCATTAAATTACAATGTTTCAATGCAATTTTATTCAAATATTAAGATTTGTTATGACATAGAGCTATAAATCTTATTCTTTAAATATGTTATGTGCACATGTTTTATTAAGCTAATTATATATCCAAAATATGTTTCCCTATGTTGGCAGGTTACGGGAGTGTGGCACCTCGCACTCAATGGGGGAAGGTGATCACCATCGTTTATGCACTCATTGGAATACCTCTGATGCTTGTTTATTTGTCTACGGTTGGAGATGTATTGGCCCGTAGCTTTCGGCGAATGTATGGCCGCTTGTGCGGCCACAGTGGTACATCCAGTGGCTGTAATGGCCGTAGTAGCAAAAATGCATCTGGCAAAGCAAAACTCGCCTCTACAGGTATTTCGGCAACAACAGAGAGTTATCTGAGCACTGGATACACACCATCAATCATTAAGTCACACAACAGCATATCGTCTGATGGTTCTGCGGTTAAAGTGCATCATTATCCACAAAATATCACGGGAGATGTGGTAGGAGATGATGTGGCCAAAATTGATCGAGTTGGTAGTGGGCTTATGATTGATTGTGGTGGGGATGGTATTGTAGCTTCTTCTGCGTCCTCATCAACCGCTATGAATCCAAACAATAAACACCACCACCACCACTTCCGCCAAAATGAAGAATCGTATTGTTCGGAAACAGTCCGTGTTCCCATTTCACTTTGTCTTCTAATAATTTTACTGTATATTTGTGCCGGAGCGTTCCTATTTAACAGACTTGAGAACTGGACATTTTTAGAAGGTTCATACTTTTGCTTTACCAGTCTGGGAACGATTGGTTTCGGTGACTTGATTCCTGGTCTTTACCACAGCTACCAAATGCAGTACCAATCATCCCCTTCTATATCTTCGACCGCTGAGCAAATATCAGTGTTTGCGTCTTCCACCTATATTTTGTTTGGCATGGCCCTAATCGCAATGTGCTTCAACCTCGTTCAAGATGAAGTGGTTATCATAGTGCGAAGGTTAGGGCAGTTTTTTGGAGTGTGTACCAGCCACGGGTCTGGTATTTCTAAAGGTAATGCTGATGACGAAGATATGGTGATTGATGGGGTGGATGGGGAAGGGATAGCGATGGCTGTTGTGTCGTCATCAGCAACGTCATCCTGACATAAGGTAGAGACTAAAAAAAAGCGTGGGGATCAGGATCTTGTGTTAGGTGGTGCCGGGGTAGTGGTAGCGTCTATCGGAAACAGCAAAACATTTCCTTCTATTCAGAAAACAGAGAAGACTGGGCTCAAACCATCATTGCTCCAGTATCCGAAACAGCACCACAGTCTGCCAAGAAGGAAATTGGACGCTCCTCTGACTAGCGTTCTTACTGCCGGAAAAGGAGACGTTCACAGAAATATTCGAGTATCCGGGGATAATAATGAGCCCCTGGTTGAGTACTTCGTGCCCCGTAGCGTAAGTGAGTTTAATATTGCGGGTGTTGTGAGTGACACGGTAATTGTGCCACCCCCTTCTGTGCCCGAAACCAGACCTTCCCCAGCAAATTCTGTGTTGCGGAATTATGGTGGAAGCAAGCAACATTTAGACCTAACAGGTCTGAGAGCAAGAGAAAAAATGGTCACATTTGAAGATGACCCCGTTTTACCAATTAAAGAGGCAACTATAACAAAAAAAGCCATGGAAGGAGCTTTGGAAGATGTGTTCATGTGACGTAGTCCTGGAAATAACTAAAAAGTTATCGAAAAGAAATAAAATTACTTAAATGACTAATTATTATTTCTAAACTAAAAAATAATAATTTAGTTTGAAAACACACTACATGATACGTGGTCAGAGCATTGTATTTTACGTAAAACGATTGGCATGTACATTGATATTGCTAATTATTAAGTTTAGTAAGTTAATTTCAAATGATTTAAAATATAAAATATAAAATGCCTACAGCAAAACAATAGACTTTGCAACGTTTTACAAAATGTAAATGCATGCCTATAATTTATATATTTTTTGAATTATATGGGTCTATGCCATTTTGTAAGGTATTTTTTAAAAAAAGCTCTATATGATTCTTCAATCTAAAATTATTGGCGAAGTAGGACTGAGGTGTGGATTTTTCAACTTACCATAAGGTTATGCATTGATGGAAGCTATGAATTTTTTCTCAATTATATCCTTTCCTTCTGTTGTAAAGAGTAGAATAGTATTTCAGAAATCTACGAGGGGGCTTAATTCAACTATTCTAAACATATTGTTTACTTTAGTTTACTAGCATTTTCACGTAATTAATTTATAGGATTATTTTTTTCTAGAAATCCGTGTTTATATAAACAATAATATACCTCTTTGTGTTAGTAGTGACCTTTATTAGAATTCTGATTATAAATTAAGATTTTAAACAATTTTATGTTGTAATAAACCATCACTTAGTTTAAATGATGCGATTATTTTTTAACGTATAGCACAATAATATAAATTTTATCTTTCAGATTTGAATTATTGTACTAATATTTATTCTAACAACGGTACATATTCATTTAAAGTTGGAATAAATTTTTTTTTTAAATACTTTTGAAAATTGTGTTTCAAATACTTAGAAGTCTACAACTAACAGTATTTTAACAAAACACGATTGTTTAATTTAAAATTATACTACTATGACTAAACTAGAATTAATATTCCCACACACACAAAAAATAAAAATAATAAGTACTATCATATATTTTCTTTTACAAAATATATTATATTTTACCTACGTTAAGCACAGGGGATATAAATGGCATGAAACACTGATAAGCTAACTCGTTAGAAATGCATTTGAATTGGTGTGGTGGGATAATGATAGTAGAACACAGTAGAAAATACCACTGGGAAGACCTAGATGCAGATGGGAGGATGGCATTGTTATGAAACTGAAAGAGATAGGGTGTAATGAGGTGGACTGGATAGAACTTGTTCACGATAGGGATAGGTGGCGTACTTTTGTAAGTGCAGCAGTGAACTTTTGAGATCCTAATACCGTAGAGTAAGTAAGTAAACCACAGTAGAAATGTAATGGGGAAGCCGCCCATCATAAATTCAACCCCCGACCTTCTTGTCAACGTATTCATTAAGTGAAAGGTTTTAAGACAACTTATGATATCTGTGGATAAAGTTTGTGATTGTAAAATATAGAGCGTAGGTATGAAGTAAATTGAATAAATATTTTTAGTGAGAATTAAAAGAAAAGTTTTTTTTTTTAATAAAGCTAGAATAATTTATTTAGTTACAACAATATTTTTTTTATCCAAATCATTGCTTTTATAATAATAATAATAGTAATAAAAGGAAGTTTAATAATATGAATGTATAAATGTAATACTACTGTGTTAAGGGCTGGGTTTCTACAGGATTATACGGTAAATTTCTCCATTAAAAGTATCACTAGATTTATTTAGCGTCAAAAGTAGCCTAAAATATGTTACCATAATTTTGTACACGTATAAACAAAAATGAAGTATTCAATGGTTATTTTAATTATTCACGTCGACAATCACTTAGAAAATAAATTTCTTTTAATAAAGTCAATTTTCAATGCAAGAGCAATAATATGAAATCACAAATAAAATTTTTATTTTCTTAAAAGGAAAGATGAAATATTTATAAAAATATGCAAAAATAACCAATATATTTCAAGGTTCTTTTACATTATTATTCTGGTGTGTTAAATGGCAAGTGAAGTAGTCTTAAAATACTGTTGTATGATTCAATGTATCTCTGATGAAGCAGATATAGCCTATATCTTGCACATCGAGGAAACGCATATAATTCAATCAATGTATATTACATGTTCACAGTAGAACAAGACTGTATAGTTATTGATATTTTTCATTTTTTAACGGTGTGTGCCTAGTAATTTTGTCTCAATCTGTTAAGATATTTAAAGGGAAACCAACTGAATTGATTTTAATAAATCAGATAAAAAATAGATATAGTTTGTATATAGTAGTTTAGAAGATATAGGTAGTAATGAGTATTTGTTTCTGTTTAAGTTTTGTTATTATATACCTAACCGTAATAAAATAACGGATTAAAAAATTAGGAGTAGAGAAGAAAATTAATTCTACATCATTTTAACATAAGTTTAATATATATAGAATTAAATTTACATATTTATTATTTAATAATATTGATAAGATATGTTATTTATATATTATATGTATAATATATAATAATATGTATATAATATATTGTGTATATAAATAGTATGTATAAAATTAAGAAGACTTTTTATATATATAATTAAAACTATATATTTATTGTTTAATTTAAAATAAGTATATTTATAATATATATATTATAAATATATATTATATATATTATAAATATGTATAATATATATGTATATATACATATATATAAGTCTAAATGACCATTTGTGTACATATATATATATATATATATATATATATATATATAGTGATTTACAAATATATGTATTTGTTTAAGTATAAGACGTGTCCAATTTCTATGGCGATGTATTTATGTGTATATACATCCATTTATACATATATAAATATGTACACACCGTTGACGCTGAAGGGTAGCGGTATTACCTTCACTAACTACACTATGGGCCTATCTTATAAGCTACGTCATAGTGTACTACGTAGTGAGACTGCTATCATTGAGGGTAAACTAAGTGACTTGTATATAAATATATACTTATACATAAGCAGGCTTGGTTAAATATTCTAGTCTACTTCGAGGTCGACTTATTCCCCTATTTTGTCACTTTTGTAAAATACTCCCGGTTTTTATATAGGTCTTTTGACAAATTTTAGGTAATAATCCTCTTTTCGTATCGATTTACTCCGCTTTCCTCATCACTATCTGGTCCTCTTTCCTTCCACCCTATTTTTCATTTAGTGCCAATCTGTGATGGATATAAGTTGAGCTGTTTTATAATGTTAACTCATTGTGCTGCGGGCTATCATTGGTTTACAACTGGATCTTTTAATGCACTGCTATGTCAGCAGTCTGACCAAATCTATTATATTTCTTTGAGACTAGCTAACAAAATGGTGTGGATTCAAACATAAAGGATATTCTTATTATTTATTATTATTATTATTATTATTATTATTAGCACCACGTCTTACTACCCGTTCGGCTTATATGCACTTACGCTAATGTGTAAATAATAGGGGGATAGTGAGATGAAATGGAGGACCTACAGTTTAACGTGGGATCCGAACTATGGTGGAGGCCTGGCATTTCTCACATATAAATGATAATAATTTGAGCCAGTTAAATTGCTTAAACAGCGTGTCAGGATTGATTCAAAGATTTCTAAGAATAGTGATATGTTAACTTACGTCAAGCATGTTTTGTTTATATCATTTCTTATGACATCAATTCCTTAAATTTCATGATATAAATCATATAATAGTTAAATGTGGTGTGTGGTGACATATTTTGTTAAATGTATACTCAACTACTTCCCCTACCCATCCAACTTTCATTTTTGATGGATACTTTGTTTAAGTGGTAGATTTTAACTAGGGAATATTTGAATAGTTGGTGGTAGCGGGCTAAAATATGTTTTTCCTATATTATCTTAATTCCCGTCATATTAACTAGTTTAGAACACCCATTTATGAAATAATAGATTCAAATAGAAATTCTTCTATATCGCTCATTCAAACGAATATAGAATATTCTGCTGACCTCTTACAATACACTATAGGGCTACTCGTAGGCTCATTTTTCTTAGAACATTTTAAAGGCTTAAAATAATGCGATCTTCATTATTATTTTGAAAAATTAATGCAAATATGATTAAATACTGATGAGATAATTTTAGTAACCCAAACAAGTAACTTATAATTTCATCCTTGCTATTTAAATCCTTACTTTTGTGTTAAAAAATATTAATTGAGTTAAGATTTTGTTTTATTATTTTTGTGGTGGTATTAAACCTTGACATTTTAAGCACAGTAAATCTAGCTAAGTCCCCTAATCCCTTAAGCAGTATTGGTGCATATAGGAACAACTACATCAACAAGAGATTATTTTTTTATTTCATTAGAAGTCGTTGACCAGATAACTCTTACCACGGAAACATTTCTTAAGAGCGCTGCTAAGAGGTGGTTTGATTAGAAGCCGTTGTCAAGCTAACTATTACCACGGAAAACATTCTTAAGACCGCCACTACTGCGAATGGAATATTTGATTAGAATCCATTTTCATGAGAAATCTTATTACGGAGACGTTTTTCAAGTGTATTATCACTTTCAAGAGAAGTTAGCTTGATTTAGGCTAGTAAAAATACCCAGAATTGGTTCCAAACAAGATAAGACTAAATAATCCTTTTAATAAAAGATTAAAATACATACTAAAAATAACCACTAATATAGTCGGGAATTAGTCGATTAAAACACTATTTGGCTTAATCGGAATTAGTTTGAGGAATAAGCAAAGCAACAACTTCAAACAAGACAACATAATATATTTTATTATTAATTTATTTTTAATTACTATGATTCTTGTAAGAATAAATTTTAGAGTATAAAAACTTTTTCTATAAATTTTAGCCTATTATTTGTCATCATTAGCAGGTATTGATTTTCTCCATTAAAAGTGACAGTTGTAGATCATATGATTTTATGTATAGATTTATGAGTATTATTTTAGGAAATTTAATAACTGTCAGAAATGTGTCTTCCTATCCGAGTTTGTCTGTAATTTGTGGTTGCATCTGGTGTATTAGATGATAGTTTTTTGTTTAAATGATAATACCAAACAATAGGTTTGAGTATGCACGAATGTTTTAAATATTACTAAATCATGGAATTAATTCTCAGCTAATTAATATGAATTTTACTATCAATTATTTAATTTCAATCACATAAAAATTATTTAAAAAAATAATACATTCCTCCCTTTTATAAACAACATAAAATAATTATTTTTAAGCTGTAAAATTGAATATTTTAATGTAAACTATACCTAATTTACATTATTTCCAGGACTCCCAAGGCCATATTATGGGAGGGGGCATTACACAGGGATCCACACTTGAATGACCCCTAGAGATCCACGCACAATTTCTTACTACAATTATTTTATTTAAAATGTTAGAAACTGTTTTTTTTTTATAAAATAGTTCCTAGAAAGTTCAACTAATAGATAAATATATTTTCTCTTTAATTCCAAATATCATAACTGAACCCAGCCTCACGCCCAGTCCTCAGAGAGTCGAACCATTACCAGCATATATTTATTTTCTTAGGGGTTAAAAAGTGTCAATGAACGCCTAATAACAATCACAAAATTGTTCAGATAATAGAGGAGTGAATACTGGCACATTTGAGTTTGAGGGACACCTAATTTGTTTAAGAGGGAAAAAATATGAGAAATGAGAGCTATTCCTGTTGTACACTCAGTCTAAGATAAATAACAATAAATTAATTTAAAGGTGTTATCCATAAAAGTAATATATATAGTTTTTAACTGGTCAGCTTACACTTAAAGGAAAAGAGGGGAGGAGGTTTACAAATTAAAAAAAAAAATGTTGTGAAGTCCCACATTCCCTTAATTATTTTATCCGGCCTTGAGAACTCCTAAATAAATGTTACTAAGCTTTTGTTTTGAATTAATGTTTGGTGGTAGCCACTCATCTTTAAAACTTTGTTTGGTTGTATATACTTACTCCCTAATTATATAATATTATATTTATCATAATTTGAGATTAGATACAAATAAACATTGGTTTTAAATGTATAATGTATTAGAATATGAAAATGGTTTTGGTAATGCCGATGCAAGACCAATAAATATGATGAATATACATGGAAATGGAGCCCACACTATATCCTTTATGGTGATAGTGTACTCATATTATACTGTTTATTCCGTCTTTATCATCCTGGATATCCTACATCTTACTGCCGTTCACACCTATATCATGCTGGTACTGGTAACTCTACGACATACTGCCTGAACCGTTAAGTTAATTTTGGAAGAATGAAATTGTTCGTAAGGGAATTAAGGCATTAAAATACGAGTAGCGTCTTGATCCTGAAACATCAATTTAGTTTCCTGTGATCGCCCGCTCCTCTCCTCTCTGTTCCCTATTATGTTATCTCATTGATTCCTCTATGTCCAGTAGCTAAAACTATAATTTTGTATTGCAGTGTATTGTTTCTACTTTTGTGTATTTATTTAGTAGGTATTAGAGCCAGTTAGGCACTCTTCATACTAATCTTTCTCCCAGGATGAATATTTATATCAAGGCTTCTCATGGAAGTCTCTAATAAGGTGTCTAAAAGTGTTGTTTCAACTCTTAAAACAAGTTGTAATGATTCGAAATTCTCCCGCTCTAAATTATATGTTTCACTTTTATTTTGTGATGTTTAACATAATGTTGATGATGTAGTATTTGAAAATATTGTAATCGCCGTAAAGATAGATTTGTTTTCTCAATACGTGTGGTTTAAATTAATTACTATTAAATTTTGATGGACTTATACTTGAAAACAACATTTGTTTTAAAACACTTTTGATAAACTCTGGAGTAAGCTTAAACTGTACTACTAAATAAAATGTAATATAAAGATTAATTTTGAATCATATATTTTGGTAATAACAACAATTAGCTTCAACAATATGTTTCCCTATTGGAAACTGCGGAAGAAACGGGCTATAAAGTGACTTATTACTAAACATAAAAATGGTTTTGTGGATTATAAGTTGAAGGCCAATGTTTTGTATCCTTACAATTGAAAAATCGAGACTAGCCTAAAGAATAGTATACAAGTGACCTATAATGGTCATGGAGTGTTGTTAAACGGTGTATTCAGCAGATATCACCCTAAAGAATAATAATTTCATTTCTACAATTATATTTATAGTTTTAACCAAATGTATTCTATCTAAATACAAAACATACTTTAAACTTAAAACTTATGAATCTAATACGTTGAATATATCCTTCCAAAAGTATATTATGTTTAAATCTTGAAGGAAAACATTACTAACCTCTAATTTTTTTAAACTAAATTATTCTGTTTTTCTTCATAAGAAATCAAGCTGACTGAGAATTATTTATTCTTACTTTTTCTCAATAAAGCTATCATAGGCAAATTTTTTAATTTATGAGACATTTTTATGTGATATGCACCTATAAAAATTCTCAAAGTTTGTTATTACTTTAGATAACTATTAAAATTAATATACAATACATAAACTATTCGTATTTTAAAATAATTTGTAGTGAAATAAATCCTACAATAGTGTACTTAAATTAGTTAAAATAAATTTGTTTTATGAGCGTCATTCAAAGTGTAGTTTGTCATAACATGAGTTTATAACATTAAAAGTAAGTTACATAGATTATAACTAAGAACTTTACTTTTCCTTGTTGTATATACCCGCGTTCATTTAGGCTACTGACAAACCCATGGATTCGAGTTTGATGAAATTTCAACTTATCCCAGGCGTCTTCTCGTAAAAACCACATAGGCGTGTAGAATATTCTCTACCAGTGGGTCCTTAGTACAAGTAAAGAGAGTGTCTCGTGGAATAATTGGTAGTTGAGAGGGGGAGTGGTATTCGATTTGAACTGGTAGGTTGGAAAGGGCTGTTTGAAACCTCTCTTTGTACCGAGCAATCAGAGAATAACAGCACCACTCTTGTCACGCATTAATGGGCATTTAAGTTGTGTAACATATTGGTGGACGATTAACAGTAGTAGAGTAGCCCTAATCCCCCACTCCGGTAATCTAGTGTAGTAGGTACGGAGTGTAGGGTTGGTTACCAATATTAATATTAATATATCTGTAAGATGTTATTGTGTTAATGTAAATGATTTCTAGACTGAAAGACACCAGCCAACTTCCAACCCCTTCCGAAGATGTCTAGGAGGGTGGCGGTTCTGTCAAGGAAGACTGACTGATCCCTGTCAAGATACAGCCTGTGCTGGTATTCAGCTTGTTGTCACCCTTTGGTAATGGAATGCCTCTATAGTAATGAGGAACAATAGAATTAGTCACTCTAACGCCTTCACACAATGCCTGACAATGGCGGGATTGGTAGGTAATGAAATTCCCCCTTTACACATAGTGTGTTTTTTGTGCGCTTAGTATGGATTCAATTTTTACCATCCATACATGCATATAAATATGTCACTAATTATTTAGTCAAATGTCATATGTATTTGGTTAAAATATAATTACGAGTATAATTGTATATTATATAAATATAGGCGATGGAGAGAATATACTAGATATCGGGTGGCATCTATTATGTCGACCTGAGAATCAAAATGACTAAGTTTGGATTATTGAGGTGCTTTTTTTAGATTATTTTTTTTTATTACAAAAACGAGTGTAATTTTCACTCATAACGTGCTACTTTCAGACAGCTAAGTGAGCACTAGTTAGTTTCAGAACCTCTGAGATAAATGAACTTATTTTAACTCAACAATTAGGATAAATTGTTAACCGACTTTTTTTTAAGTCAAGGCGAGTCAATAATGTTAATTCACCATTATCTATAAGCACGCACACATCTATTTTTAAATTTAATATGATTGAAAGGTATAATATATTTCACGGATTCCTGATTGAAATAGGTTAAGTATTTGATGAGCTCAGATATAGAGTTAAATGTTCCTGGAGTGGATTAAAAAACAAATTAGATGTTATTGGAATAATAACTATAGGTATGAGGTAGTATACAAACAGTGGGCTATTAAATTTCGATATGGCTACACTAAACATATTTTGTATAGCTTAGGATTGAATGCATTTACAAGGAACTATGATTATAAAAGTAAAGTGAAGCAAAATCAATAAAAACATAGATTTATTAAATGAATAATTAAAATCATTAACTTGGTCGTTTAATATAAATTTGCATATGCCTGGGCGCATGTATTACTTCACATAAAAATGAGTTTTTAATTTAAGTAGGCCAACATTTTTTTCTTATTTTCTAAGATGCTAAATCTTGTAGGATATTTTGTTTTTGGAAACTTATTCAACTGTGAGATCCTTAGGCCACTATGACAGACTATGTTAAGACCAAGCGTTATCGGTCAAGAAAAATTGTGTCGAGCTAATGCGATATTAGCTCGCACAAGGTCACTGTGATGTAACCTTTGTTGCCACACATCGATTTCTATTTTATTTTTATTCTTGATTGGAAGCCCTTCTTCTCGCCTAATGGATTGTATTTTCATTTAACTTTATCGAGCCTATTGTGTGCCTGCGTGACTATTTCCCCTACCTTGTATGCGCTGTGAATTCTCCCCGTCTCTTGGTCCCTCTCCCCTCCCTCCTTTTGTGTGGCTGCGCATGCGCGCTACGCTTGTACTCGGACGCTCTTCACAGCTCATCTCCTCTTTTTCTATTGACCAGTATTCTCGCTTTGGAAGCTTCAAGGAACGGTTCTGTTAAGTAACTAATACTGAACTACTTCTATCAGCTAAGGAGGAACGAGAGTTGGTGTGAGATCACGTATATAACTAATCCCGTGTATACTTGCAGGAGTCATGCAGTTGTGCGGTTTTTTGCAATAGGCTTATTCGTACGCTATGGCATTCCTGGAATGGGAATCCGGGGCTGTTTCCAGCTATCCCCCGCCACTAATGCATTAATTACTTATTTTCTACTCCTGCCAAAGTCGGACGGATACATCACTATTCGCCGCTTGCTCGCTGCTCTTCACGCCGCTGGTACATGGCTGACCCAGGGCTGGTATTTCTCTTCAGGCTCACCTCTTCTCGCCATTCGTGGGCCTATTGAACTCTCGTGTTTGATCCAAGGCTGGTACATAGCTACCAGCTCACCTTTATTAGCCTCTGGTACATGGCTGACCCAGGGCTGGTACTTCTCTTCAGACTCACCTCTTCTCACCGTTCGTGAGCCTATTGAACTCTCATGGCTGATCCAAGTCTGGTACATAGCTAACAGCTCACTTTTATTAGCCGCCGGTACCTGGCTGATCCAGGGCTGGTATATTCCATTCACGATAGGTTTTTACCTGGATGATAGTTCGAAAATCATATGTTTAGTTTTTGGGTTGCCAACACTTGTAAAACATCACAGTTTTGTTTTAAATATAAAGATATTTAATTACCTGTTATATATTACATTTAAAATAATGTAAACCTAAGTTTTCTCATACTATTTCATTTTTTTAAATAATTTCTTTTTGTCCAACTCTAAACAATATTTTAAACATAATTAAAAGTACTTATTTTTCGTTTTGGAACGTTACTGATTTTGTGTAATATAGTGCATACATCAATACCTTTTAATACAGGCATCGTATTTACTTGGAAAAGAGAAAATTGTTGTCATTTTTTTACATACAATAAATGATTTTATGTTTATTTTATTGTATTTTGAAATATTTAACTGAATAAAGTATTTTCATCAACTGCGTGTCCGCATCATTGTAAAAAAACTTGTTTACCGTTATGTTCAATCATATGGTTTAAATTCGTCAGTCGCCATTTTGAAGCTATGTTCGTTAGAGGTTTTTGTGAAAGTGGTGTGAATATTTTTTTAAGTGAAATAAAACGATAAATAAACTTTGTGTCCGACCTAAAATAAATATATAAATAATATTGGCCTAAATTACCGTGGTTAACTATAACATTAATATATTACCATCTGTATGAGCGATCTGTATCTTTAATGTAGTTAAGACTTCCAGAAAAAAGTAATTTGAGTTCGGAGGACCAGTTTTAGGTATACTAAAACAGAGACGGGAGTTGAATGTTGATTTATAAAAAAGGTGTATTGTGTAGAGCCTACCTTGTAGGGGTATCGTTGACTGGAGATCCGAGAATACCTGTGAGTGATGGTCTTGATCTTCTTGATCCGAGGATGGGCTTCTTAAGAATATTAATTGGCGAGAGGAGCTTCCCTAAAAACTCGCGTTTAATGAGTACATATTATATTATTCAAACAAAATGAGCCAGAGAGTTTCACAGAGTTGTGATAGAGATTGGAATCCAATGACCACTGTTTGAGACGGAATAAGCGACAGGTGTAAGAGTGTTTACTTGGGAGTAGAAGGAGGGTAGAGGGGTGGCTAATTCCAAGAAATATGCAGTTGAGTGAGGGGGAATAGGGGTGTAAATAACCAAGTGAGACTAGTGAATAATGAAATATGCAACAAACTAGCGAATCATGAAATATGCAAAATACCAGCCCCCTTGAACCGATAATGGTTCAATCAAAAGGTAGATATGGAGAGAGAGTTAAGAAACAAGAAGTGAAACGAGTAAAAAAATTAGACAAGACAATGCATTAGTTGAGGGGTAATGGGAAGACCTTAACTGCAGGTCATGAGAGAGAACCTGAAGAAGTTTGAAGGGTCACAACTCTTACTACGCCATCAGGCCCTGGAAATGTTGCGGTTATTCTTCCAATGCACCATGCGAGGAGAGAGGTCTTTTGCCCATGAGCTAGCACTAGGTCACCAATTTTCAGGTTATTAGTCTTCACTGTCCACTTCGAATATTGCTGAAGAGTATGCAGATATTCCATCTGCCACCTGTTCCAGATACGCTGAGAAAGTGCCTGTACTAGTTGCCATCTCTTGAGGCAGTTTGTTGTAACTTCTGCGAAGTCGACTTCGGAACTGAGTTGAGAGGGGATCCAATTAAGAAATTCCCTGGAGTCAAAACATCGATTTCAGAGGGATCCACTGAGATAAGAATAAGAGGCCGAGAATTGAGCATTGCTTCCACTTTCGTTGCGAGAGTGATGAACTCTTCGAGTGTCAAGATCTGCGTTCCAATCACTCGGGTTAAATGATGTTTGGCGCTCTTTATTGCTCGTTCCCATAATCCAACTTGATGAGGAGCTGCAGGTGGTTGAAAATGGAATTGGATGGAGTGTTTAGCCATAAAGTGATTCAAGTTTTGATGAGTCTTTGTTTAGTTTAGAAAACCACGAACTATTCGAGTCAGTTGAGAAGATGCT
This sequence comes from Timema douglasi, assembly GCA_901482245.1. Classification (NCBI taxonomy): domain Eukaryota; kingdom Metazoa; phylum Arthropoda; class Insecta; order Phasmatodea; family Timematidae; genus Timema; species Timema douglasi. The sequence continues at coordinate 136,367 of CABEEJ010000681.1, read as the reverse complement.
CCAACAAAGTTTGTGCCACAGTCAGAATAAAGATCGGTGCACAATCCTCTCCGCGACACAAATCTAATGGGGGCGGCGATAAAAGCATCCGATGATAAGTCAGTGACAGCTTCGATATGCACGGCTTTGGTAGAAAAACAAATAAACAAAAACAAATATGCCTTAACAGATTGGTGGCGTCTGAGAGAGTGTATCTTCACCAAGAAAGGACCTCCATAGTCCATTTCAGTTTTTAGAAACGGTCGAGCTGGGAGTGACACGTGTTTCGGGTAGATCTCCCATCATAGGTGGAATGAGTCTTGGCTTACATTTGAAGCATCGAATACACTTGTGAATTCTTGAGCGGATTATGCTGCGAGCGGACATAATCCAAAATTTCTTGCAAACCGTCGCTTGCAGGAGTTGAGGACCGGAGTGTAGAGTGTCATGATGGTAATGATCGATAATCAGATTTACGACATGATGAGACTTGGGTAAAACAATAGGGTGTTTAGAATCATGAGGAAGGTTAGAGTGTCGTAGCCGTCCTCCAACTCGGATTACACCATGTTCATCTAAAAATGGTGAAAGATGCTGAAGTCGTGGACTACAAATTTTATCCTTTTGGAGAGCTGAGATATCTTC
>CABEEJ010000681.1:87492-131328 GCA_901482245.1 Timema douglasi | reverse complement strand
TTTTTACGAGTTAATATTTAAACAAAACGAGCCAGAGAGTTTCACAGAGTTGTGATAGAGATTGGAATTCAATGACCACTGTTTGAGACGGAATAAGCAACAGGTGTTAGAGGGTTTACTTGGGAGTAGAAGGAGGGTAGAGGGGTGGCTAATTCCAAGAACTCTGCAGTTGAGTGAGGGGGAATACGGGTGGAAATAACCAAGTGAGACTAGCGAAAAATGAAATATGCAACACCATCTGTTTTAATTACAGTAATCCAAAGTGATAGATGTCAGCTGTTGGCGTAGTGATATATTAGGGATAACTTCTAGTAACATTTCGAGCTGTCATTTAGGTAAACTTAGCTCGTGAATGCCTTATACTTCTCTTCAGGCTCACCTCGTCTCGCCGTTCGTGGGCCTATTAGACTGGGTTGGAAAGAGATCCAGCCAGCACGCAGTTCTGAGGGGTTCGCTGTTTTCTCAACGCCCTGCACTCAACGGAGCCTCTAGGGGTATCAATTACCCGAGTCAACATAAGGTATCGCTTTGGGCTAGGCGTTTAGGAGATCTTCCTTAGATAATTCAGTGTAGATGTTTATTTGGGAGTCGTAAGTTATTATTGTCTCTTGTGAGCACATTCTTTTGTAATCTTTTATTTATATGTGAGTGCATAGACTCATTTAGTGACCTGAGTGTCACTTTGCGCTAGTTGGCGAGATGACGACTCGCTGCCCCTTCTCCACTTTGTTTGTTTAACTGGCTCGTCCAGGGTCATTAGTCTTGAAGAATCGTTAGGTTGTATTAACCATTTTATCGGGGAAACCTCGTCAGGATAATGATCATATATTTATTCATACTGCTAGTCTCAGGTACCTGTGTCTATTTTTAGGTACTAATTGTGGCACTAAAATGTGTAGATTGTCAGTATGGCACCAAGTAGACTTGGATGTTCAGTATGTTCAGGGGATAGAGCAACGTGGCCCCGCTAAGTGCTAACTAGGTATAGTTGCAGCATTATTGGCTATTCGGGGTGATATGAAATGCCCCTTGAGTGTTATTGATTCTCTCCCCAATTGGGAAGCGCCTGTTGCTGGTAAACACCTCGTTAGATATGGTTGGGTGTGGTGCTGTGCCCTATTGACCTTGAGTTTTGGGCCTAGTATAGCCAGTGGTAGGCTGAGTCGCAATGTTGACACAAGCCCCGTTTAGCAAAGGGCAAATCTAGCGTGTTCTTTCCTTTTTGGAAGGGACTCAATGAGCTGCCTTTTTTGTGGGTTTAACTCCCGAGTGAGTACACTCTATTTGTGGCAAATGCTAATCGTGTATCTTATGTTTTAGCCCCTTTTGGCTTGTCTGGATCCCCATAAGGGATATTTATTTCGCGAGGCGCTGCCATGGGCATGACGGCCCAGGTTGGGAGGGCAGGCATCCACACCCAACCTTCTCTTAGTACTATGGTGAGGTGTTGACTGGCGCTCGGCTGGTTTAATCAGAGTATTTTATATGCGACTTGGCTTTAGTGCCATCGAAATATTGATGAACCAAAATCTTATAATTACATGTTTTTTTTTAAATTGACACGCTTGTTGTCACTGTTAATAAACTATCATTTGCTCTGTTTATATATTGTGTGTAAACTTGCACCTCTCCCTTACATTCCTGTAGAATTGGGTGCAAAATTATGAATTTGATAAATAGTTTTTTTTTAGTCTTCCTCCTTTTATTTGTTTCATTTTATATCAGGTTTATTCAAAGACTGGAGTATTCTAGACCCTCTTAGTTTCCACTTTAGTTATATACAGTTATGACTCAACTTATCAAAGGACCACCATACATTCCATGAAGGATGACTCTGGGTTGTATCAATATCTTCAATTTTAAAATAAGGTTTTAAGAAGAGGATGGATCTCACATTTCAATGCATAATAAATACCGATTTATTTTTTATTTTGTATGCAACAAAACACTTTCAGGCTCTTTCTCTTACGTAAATAAATATTTTCCCGTGTGACTACAATAGTGCCTTGTACTGTATAGGTAACCAATAAGAGACTCTCCATTTTCACACCTATTAGCCTTAGAGTTCAAAATTTGCGTTATTTGGGTTCCAGTCACGTCACTATTGTAAGAAATTAAAGTACTAATGATTTGGCATGAATTGTGAAATTGTTAACTTTTAAATAGGTTATAACTTTTTCACAGAGATACTTTCTCCTTCTGGTAGCCCTTTCAAAATGCTTTGATTCAATTTTGAATCGTGGAAGCTCACTTGCCAGTGTAAAATATGGTTTATAATGATGTGATATTAAAATAATCACTCATGTTTTTCTTTATGAAAGACCAAAAAATGAATTAGTTCTTTGATTCGCCTTAAGCTATAGAACGCTTGGATATTCATTGAGATAGTTGGTTTTGATTCACCGGCTGTAATCTAAATACATATTTTTGATTTAATTGTTTAAGGTTTGACCATACGTTTGTCAATAGTCTTGATTTTTACAGAATGTTTCCTTGCACTGAGAAATTATAAACTGAATATTTTACTCAAACTTGGTAATGCCAAATACCTCAGTGTATCTTACGTCATAGAAGTCCTCTAAAAGAGATTTAATATATTCCTATTTTAGCTAGAAGAAACTTTTGGTATGGTTAATATTTTTTCTTAGTGTCTACAATTTTTGTAGACTCCATTTTAACAATAATGCAATTTAATATTTTTACAAGCGGATGTTTTATATTAATTCCTTAAGAGGTTATCCTAACACAGAGACAGGTTAGTAATACAGCTGAAACCATGTGTCGCACGTAGTATGGTTTATGTCTACACTAATATTATAAAGATGAAAGATTTGTTTTTTGTTTGTAATGGATAAACTCAAAAACTACTGGACCGATTTTAAAAATTCTTTCATCAATATAAAGCTACATTATCAGCGAGTAGCATAGGCTATTTTTTTGTTTATGTTTTTGAAAATTTAATTTATTCCTCATAATAATGTCGATAGTCACTCATATTTTATGGTAGAGTCTATGATGATTCTTCAATATGTGTGTTGAAAATAATAATACGGGGAGGGGAAGGGTCTAGTAATCTATATTAGAATAGAGTGACATTAATTAGTATATAATGGAATAAAAAAGAATGAGAAAATTAAATAGAGTCTCAGTTGTTTGTGAATTTTATTTCTTATAAGTCTTAAAGTTTGGAAGTGTTTCCAACCTTTTAAGTGGTTCCTCTACCACTACACCAAATTTTAGCGTTCTAGCTCATTGAGAATAACTAAAAATCCTTATGACAGTACATTCATATAGGTACCTTATTTACAGGAGGAGATGTCTGAAAGCTTGGAAAAGTTACCATGTACTTATTAGCCAAACCAAATTATTCTCAAAACCATATGTTAAGTTGTTACTTTTGACAGCCAAACTTCCACAACAAACATTTTTATTTAATTATTTTTTTATTTTAACCGTTTTTTCACTATTGAAACTAAACTTTATGAAAATAACTATTTGTATGCTTTTTTTGGTGAATTCTTTGGTTCACTTAAAAATGGTCTGTAAACGAGAGATTCTAAAAACTTCACTTATTTGAACCAAATAAAAATTTGACAATCAAGTTATGTCTAAACCTCTTTTACAGCCCTACCTGTGACTATATATTCTAAATATAGTCATAGAATACTTTATTTATTGTGTTGTGATATCGAGCAGAGAACGAAGATGGGAAGCTTAGTGGTAATTGGATTATTATGTTGAAGCAAAATAGTTTTTTTCTCTACACACGCTAATTCCATTAAGAGTTGTAGGTCCAATGCATGACCTGGAGATCCTCATGTGACAAACATATTAATGAACAATTAAGTTGTGTGTGGAACTTTATTAGACGATGTAAGCTATTTTAGCAAACGTTTATCCTAGGAGTTAATAAATATTTCAAAGAAAACAGTATTCTCTGTATACTGTAGACCATGATAGCAGTACTTTATATCACGTAGTAATCAAATTTCCTGATGTCATAACAGCTAATTTGGTAAAATGTGACATCCTGCCTTATGATAGTGTTGTTCAGGACAATATACGCGTGCGGTCACAAACTTACTTCTGTTTGCTGCTCAAAATGGAGTTCTTAAGGAATTTGATACTTGAGTTGGAAATTATGGGAGTTGTGCTCTCTCGAAATCTGTATACGCAAGTCCTGCATTTATAGTTTCTAGGAAAGGTCCAATAAATAGTTTAATTGTAGACTATAGTAACCTCAATAAAAAAAATTGCATTTGGCTCGTACCCTACACCCAGCATAGAGTCTGCCATCAAGTATCTGTGAGGGTCAGAGTAATTTAGTGTGATTGACCTGATCACTAGAATTATCCAGTGTGCGCTGACAAAACGGTAAAAACTTATAAAGCTTTTTATAGACTATTAGCAATTTTATGAGTCTAGTCGGGTGCCCCTAGTCATATGTTTTTGTGAGCATGTTTTTATTTGGGTTCTGGACCCAATTATTTTGGACTTTAAGTATAAGTTTGTTTTTATTTATTTTGATAATATTTGCATATTTTGGTTGAAACAGATGTTAAAGTGAGAGTGTAGAGGACAAGAGAAAAGACAAATATTGATACAGTTTTTATAGCAAAATTTATTTTGGGCAAAAATAAATAAAATATTGCTCCAGTATAAATATCAAGTTTAATTTTACCTGCATTGTGATATCAAAATTTGTTGAATATTTGTCATGAGCATAGCAGCATTGGATGATAAACTTTCTAAATTTTGCGAAAAAGTGGTCTTTCAATTTAAGGACGCCCTTGACAGATATTTAAGAACGGTTAAGTTCACCATCCGAAGAAAATTAAACTTTATGTTTCTACTAGAGAGATATTTGATTTATTTTAATAAATATCAGTTAATATATAAAATGCATAAAAAACCTACCTTACACTCCCTCCTTGATGGAAAGAATAAGAGGATTTTTCCCAAAATAAAAATACCGATGTTTCTCAAGTGCTTTGACGATTCCGTGTTTGGTGGCCTTTCAGAAATCCTTAAGAAGTGGCTTAAAATGTATGAGGAATAATTCTGGCTCAAGTAGGTCAATGATCTCAGAAATTGGTTTAGTAAATTTTAACCATGTCATAATACCAAACCCTCCCAGAATTCTAAGATAAGGAAGGCTACACTCGGCCAATATAGCTCAGCGTCCTTGGGAAGTATTTGTAAACTTCGTTGGGCCCAATTCCACCTTCTCCTGGGCAAATACTTCAATACTATTCTTATATTAGTGGATTGATTATCTAAATATATTATTTGAATAAAGTTAAGAAACAGATTCTGCTTTAAAATATGAGTGAAGAATGACCCTTGGCAAGGCACGATTCCTGCATAGCTCAGTGACACACCTAAAGGTATAAAATGAAAAAACCTACTTTACACTCCCTCCATAATGGAAAAAAAAAATAAGTTTTTCCCAAAATAAAAATACCTATGTTGCTCAAATACTTTGACGATTCCGTGTTTGGTGTGTTACCAAGAGTCAGGTAGCCCTCTCTTTGGTGTATAGTTGTTAATATGGTTGTAAATTTGTCTAAATATCATGTTGTTAGCTATGCTATGTGATGTCGTTTTCAATTACTCTAAGAATGTTTTGTGTCAAGTCTAGGATTTTTGTATGTAACTTAAAGTGAAATAGTGCTTGCACGAATATTGTTTGCCATACAATTATCAAGAGATGCCAAAGACTGATTGTACTCAAGATCAATTACACCTAAAGGTGTTAACTATGAAACATGTTGGATCCACCTGGTTGCAAGTAAAAACTTTGTATATATCCATCTGTTGGTATGGTGCACTCGTGCATGAGCTCTAGTGGTCATGAAAGTATTAAATATTGTCCTATTTCATACTGACTTATTTTAATGGTGATTTAGTTTACAGACCATATGTGGAATTTAGGAGGGTTTGAGATTTTTTTACCATTGACGCCTCCTTATCCAAATTGTCTCCCGAAATCCCCTTCCTAATCTTATTGCAAATAATGGAGAAAGAATCCGACAGTGGATAGAAAGTTGAGACAAGCTACGCCACGGAAGGAATCTTGACTTCCGAGAGACAGTTATCAACGCATAAATTAGACTTTGAGTCTGTTTGCTCACCCCTACCATTTCCAGAACCATTCACCCTTCGCCTTGGTGCTTTCGAGTTTTGGAAACCGATGAATACTGGGAAATTCTGGGGTGTGACAACTCAGCTCGCACGTTGAGGATGGCGCCTCCTCATCGTTCATATTCAAGTGTGAATTCCCTTATATTTCTGGGGGTAAGAGGAAGATTTTGTAGTATATGGGTATGATACATTCATATTATGCATAGCTACTAACCGTAAGCATTAAAGCAGTCGTTGACCATCCTAACTAGTGTGAAGTTTTGGGAGGTCACGTGTTAGCGTCTACGACTTTATATCGACGTGCTGCGCCCTTAATTGTACTCTTAATAGCACGAACTATTAATTATTTAGACTAATCACTGTTAGAATCGGGATAGTGCTATTATCGATTATTCTAAATTATATTTTGGCTCAGTTATATTTGTAAATAATTTATAATTATTCTTTGGATGCTAATTTTGAAAAGTTGTTTAATTATTCTGGGCCCACCGTTTGTACTTTAAAACTGGGATTAGCTAATAATCCTCCAATTTGGGAGAGGATTATTCATGTTGTATATCAATTCAAGGTTAACTAGCTATTTGTCGAGTAAAGTAAATGTAACTAAGATTGTAGTATAAATGTCATAGGGAGTTTAGAAATTTGCATTTATTGTTTATTGCCTTCGCTTTGGTATGATCATATTTATTTATATTTTAATCTTATTTATTATTTGATGATCCTTCAGAGTCTAACTAGCCAATTATATTATCATCCAAGGCTCAACCCTATCGCCAATATCTCTGTTTCAAAGTGTTATTTTTATGTTAAATTTATCGATATGTGTTTACTCGACTAAAAGGTTTATAAAAACTATATACCTTAGGCTTTTACTTGAGTATGAACAAGTAAGGAAGATATACTCTTGATTACTAATTTTTATGGTAGTAAACAATGTCAGTGAAATATCTATTCATGATCTCTGGTTTTTTCTTCTCGGTATGCATTTTAGTATGCGTACGGTGATTATGGACAGGTTCTATGAATTACTAAATATTATTCGTGTTAATGAGAGCAATGCTAGATCTGAAAGTTGTAAAACTGATAAATATTCATTGTTACATGAAATCATTCAAGAATTTAATAAACTGCTCACAAAATGTTATATAGCAGGTTTTCACAAAACCATTGATTAGAATAAATGCTTTTCCCCCCGCGGATGTACTTTGTTAGTATTTAAAAAAATAATGTCATGAAAATAGTTATGTTGCTTGCCTCAATCTTGTTCTTATCTTCATCATTTCTGACAATATTTTTCTAATCTTTACCTTTACTTTTGTCGTTCCCGTTAAAGCCCTAATTATCCTCCCTATTTTCGGGGGTATCTTCACCTCTTGAAGCACTTTGTACATGCTCTCTCTCAGGATGATTTCATACGCTTTGGAGAAATCTAAAAATGTAATCTCAATATCCTTGTAGAACTACCAGAATCTTTATGATAGCTGTATCATCGTAAAGACGTGATCTAACAAATTTCTATAGACCCTTAAGGCATTCTTTTTATTCTTTGACTTCTCCATTTGGGAGAACACTCAGCTTGTCCATAATTAACAACGAGATTATTTTGTATGTCACGTTCAGCATGAGATACCTTGATAATAATGGTTGCATTCCATCTCTCTCTTATTTTTGGGAATGGGGATTTTTATCATTGCCGTTCTTCAGTTAAATTTTCCTCTTTCCAGACAACGCTGATTTGCTCAGATATCTTTCTATACAGTCCTTTTTTCCCTTCCTTAAACATCTCCTTCATTATCTGATCTTCCTTAAGAACTTTCCACTTCTTTGACCGTCTTAGTAGCTTTCTTACTTCTGACCAAGATATTTCCACCTCAATTTCTTTTCCTTTATTTAAATCGTCATCACTCCACTTAAATCTATCTTTGGGGTCACAACAATTGAGAATCGATATGAAATATTCATTCCAACGTTCGAAGATCTCTTAATCTGTCACACGGTTGCCAATCTTGTCGTTTGTAAACTTCCTGTTTCCCGCCTTTCTTCTCTTTAGTTCCCTTATCTTTGAGAATAAGTGCCTGTTATTTATATTATGGTATTCCTCTTCAACCTGTTCCACTATTTTCCTCAAATAGTACCTTTTTCCGTTCTTAGCAGGCTTGTTTAAGTTCTGTTTTCTATTCCGCTGTTTCTTTGTTTCCGCATTCTACGTATCTTGTAGCCACGTCTTCCTTGCCTTCTTTCTCCTCCTCACATCTTCTTCACATCTTCCACTAAACAATTTTCGTTTCTTTCCTCTTTTATCCTTTTAAATGGTCTTTTGCCCTACCCATAATATTTTTTATTATTTTCCCCCATTTTTCATAACCTCTTTCCTATTTATCTTTCTCGCTGTCTTAATTCAAGATATAAAAGCCATTTTCAATCTCCCAAGCATATATTCCTCAATTTTCTTGGTTTTTCAGCTCATTAGTGTCATACGGTACGGTTTCTTTCTTCCTGTAGGGTAATTCACATCCCGAATTTTACTATGGCTACTTTGAGGATGATGGTACCTCAGTTTGACGAAGAATAACATTTTGTCCATTACTTTGAATTCATCACTTTCCCAATTTAAATAAATATGTTCAAAAAATAATAGTTGGGTCACTTTTCACCCCAATGGTATTCATTGAAACAATAGAAAAATACTTTAGCAAAAGGTTTAATCAATTATATAAGAAAGTGTATGGTATGTAACTACTAACAGATTTAGTAAAAAGTTAAATTAGTATAATAATATTATAATTTTTTATTTACAATACATTTTACATGGATATTACAATAATATCCGTCTACATGTTATAAACTGATATAAGCTTAATATCTTACATGGAATAGTTCTAATTTATTTGATTAATTTCTAAGTTCAAAATATTCATCAAATACATAGGAAAAAATAAAATTAAAAAAATTTCTGGTATAAAGTTTGCAATAAAAAAAATCATAATTATAGCAAAACCTGTGCACTCAAGTAGAAAATAAAACGCTATTAAATATTGTTTCCTTTGAATTTATCTATAAGAATTACAAATTATATCCTTGTGAAAATGAAATATATTATTTTTAATTTTGTCCACTAAGTATACTCAGGAAAAACAAATTGCAAATTAATTGCTTTCATTTATATAAATATGTTATGGAATGTGATTATAATGATACGAAGATTCTAAAAAAATAGCATTTTCAAGCCAGATAACAATCTTCCTTTTAAATAAATGCATTTTTTCTATACACATTAGTTTAGAAATGAATTCCAAAATATTATTTCAAGGAATACAGCTCTTCAAACTTAACAAATATGAAGAGTTTTATTTAAGCCTGAAATATAGTTTTGTTAGACATCTGCCTAGCTAGGACATTTTAGCATATATTTTGTTGAAATATTTAAAACAAATAATATTTATGAATGTTTATTTTTAAATATATGTTTGAATAGAATAAAACAACATATTAACTGTAGGCTCATCCGTTGAAAATTTTTTTTAATTACAATACACTAAATCTATTAATTTAATACATTTAAAAAGGATTGAGGGTTCAATTTGGTTATTATCATAAAACCTTGAAGAATTATTATTCTAATTCATTAGGTTTATTCATATACGTGCTTTACCAACTCAGCGCCATGACCATCTAAATTAATAAATGGAATTATCAAATTAATATCTTGTCTTATATTTGTAGGAACATTATCGTTCTTAAGAAGTTCTTTTAAAAAAGATTTTAGAAATGTACCTTTAGTATTTTCATTCATAAATTCATTATTTGTCGTGTGTTTAGATATTTCAAAAAGATTTGTCAAAAAATCGAACAATTGCTGCATAGCTTCATTAGTTGCCTTATCAGCTTTTACTTTTTCAAAATCGAATGCTTCAAAAACAGACGCCATGTCAATATTTTCTGTTTGGACATCGTTTGGTAAAGTGTCTGAAGAAAAAGATCCATATTCAGTTGTTTTTAATTTTTCAACTATATTGACAAGGACGTTGTTAAGTTTCTTATTTTCTTGCACTTCTTTTTGTTTGAGGGCTTCTAACAGCAACGCTTTTAAATCTAACATGGTTAAGTTATTGCCATGTTTAAGGTCATATTCTAGAATATATGGTAGTTGTGTGTCCATTAGTAATCGTTTTAGATTGTCAAGATTGGAGGAATTGTTTCCATCAAATAGACGATTAACATCAAAATAATGTTTTGGTTCACTGGATTTTTCAATTCTAGTGATTGAAACTTCATCTTCATTTCTGCGAGGAGGCTTTACTGTACCTTTATATTGTTCAAAGCTATGATAACCTCTACTTGGTCCCCTTACAGGTCTTATTCTAGCATCATTTGGCGTTATTCCATGATCACCATTGAATACTTTACTTACATCATTAACTGGAATTGTATATTTAGTTCCTTCAGGTATTCCTTCTTTTCCTCTTACAGATAATAAATCTCGATCAGCGTAGAATAACTTATTCTTATCTGAACCCATCATCACACCTGAACCAAAAGCCACACCCATCGGTGAGTCACTGTTTCCATCAGCGACCATACCTTGTCTACCACTCGGTACCATACCTCTACTTGGACCTCCCATCATTATTTGGCCACCATTATTAATCAGATTACCTCCTTTTTGAAGAAAGTTATTGTAAGTATATGAGTTTTGAAAATCAACACCTGTGTAAGACCCTCCTTGTAAATTTAGCTCATTTAAAGGAAAAGTTGTTTTTAAAGGCATTCCTGGAACAGGGCCTCTCGGGATGTATATATTTTTTAAAGGTAGGCGAGGAGGTGGAGACGCATTCAGAGTTGGAGATGTCTCTACTGGTTTTGGGCTGAACGGGTTCATGCCATCACCTCTACCACCCTCAAGCCCAACACCAAATCCAGGATCTCTTCCCCCACTTAAACTTATAGTTGGTAAAAATTTTAAAATACCTTGTCTTGAGCCAATACCGACACTTAAAGGCCCAACGTCTATGTTTGCTTCCATGGAAGGTATTGAGAAAAATAATGGACTTCTCTTCCATCTAGCTATTAGGAACTTCTCCCATTCGTGATGCTAGAAAATAAGAAAAGAGTAATCAAGTATGTCTAAGAGTATCTGATTCATAGCATTAAATATTCTTAACAATTCATTTTTTTTCTTTTAATATTTACTCAGGAAAACAATGACCAACAAATAAATTCTTCGTTTGTTTAATGTTTAGTTTAAATACACCTTATAACACAGTCTTTATATATTGATTTTTAACACTGAGCACGATACGGTAATGGTAAGCTTAGTTGTAAAATATTTAGCACATTAATCCAAAAGTCTTTGGTTCATTTCTTGTGTCTAAGAATAGTTTTTACTTGTATTTCAATAAAAATCTATTTTTCCAGTGAAATATTATGTAATTTATAAAAAAGAACTACAAATAATTTAGTATTCCAGATTCTAAAGAAATGTAAACCCGTTTCATTATTGTTTCACACTTATTGAATATTGTTTGTATTCAACCCAATATACGCTTATTTGAATTAAAGAACTTAACAAAACTTTATTTGAATTTAATACATATAATTTATTCAACGTATGAAGAATAAAATGTACATGTCATCATAAATTTAGTTTTCTAATACAAGACGTGTTAGATGCCAATTTATGCATATTAGGTCTTAGGTATGATTACGTATCTATATTCGCTTTGTATTCATTATAATTACTGAATTATATTCAATCTAATCCGAGGAATTCTACCAGTTGAAGTAATTTCATCAGGGTGAGAGTGTTCTTTGTTTTTTAATTTGCACAGATTTAGATGATACGTAAATACTCGTAGTTATATAGGTTTTTGTGTGTGAGAGATTTAAAAATTTTTTTGTTTAATTTATGACTATTTTATAACGACTTATAGAGTCCATAACATACCAAATATTTTATTTAAAAATCAGAGGCAATGTTTGATGTATTTGGTGACCTGGCGGTCTAGGGGTAAGGTGTCAGACTTCTATGCTGGCGGCCGGGGTTCAATCCTCGGTCCCGGCAAAGATTTATCTGATTACCAAACNCGGCACAGATTTATCTGATTACCAAACCCTTCCTTCACCTCTGACAAGACATCTTGTGAATGTGAGGAATGCCAGGCCTCCACCGTGGTTCGGATTCCACGTTAAACTGTAGGTCCTCCATTTCATCTCACAATCACCCTACCATTACACATTAGCGTAAGTGCGTATAACCCGAACGGGTAGTAAGACGCGGTGCTAATAATAATAATAATAATAATAATAATAATAATTGATGTATTCCTAAGGAGAGCATATCCCGACTACACATCACCTTCAATGTAACTCACATATCATGTGTCATTGATTTAGAATCGAGTATACTTAAATTTAAAATTCAGAATATAGGTATAGAATAAATCTTATTCATTTCAAATTCTATCCATGAGTTTAAATTAAAATACTTCCTTATTAAATTTGATCAGCTAATTCACGTTAGATTTATTTACTTAAAATACTCATAATTTAAAAGTCCATTGAAAAACATTTGGATGCTTTATTTAGGGAATAAAAACAATATTATTGTAAGGAGGCAGTCAATGTCATTTACGTAAGCCCTGTGAGTTATTGATCAGAGCTATTATGTAGACTCTTTCAGTATTGACATATTTTATTGGTGTAGTTTTGTCCAAATAAAAAACTTATTATTTTTTGTGTATTTATGTGATATTTCAGGACACAAATCAGAATTCATCTTCATTATCATTATTTTAGGTGTAGGATAAAAAAAATACACTGTAAATGGATATCAATTATGCTATCTACAGTTTACATTCTAAACTCCGTGATATTTCATGTCACGAGATAATCGTGTCATGAGGAACATATCTCTCTAACAATGAGTGCCAAACGTCTTCTTCCAGGTGAATTTCTGCCAAACTTAGCTTATACCAATTCCATTATCATATTATATCAATATGTCCCCTCCAGACAAATGCATTTCCAATAAACACGCTACAAGGAATTAACGGTCCTTCTGATCATAAAACTCGACTTCCTTGAGAATGTATACTGGACGCATATATATATATAAACACTGGTGATAAAATACTTCCGTTCAGGATAGCTGACTTCTTTAAATTGATGGACATGAAATCTAGTTTTATTACGCATAAAGGATCCCTTGAACCCTGTGTAGGCAGGTATGAACCTCATAGTATAAATCCTGGCTTCCTTCAGCTTCAACGAACTTGGATATCTGTTAAAGAATAAATGGTTGTTTATTTGAACATGAAACTTTATTACCTTACGGTTGTATTGATTTCATGGCATTAATAATGTTTTTATCTATCATTAACGAATCTTGGACATTTGACAATCTTTAAATCGCATTTAGGCATGAACCATGGATTTCTTATAAAGGTTGAATATATCGGAATGAGTCATAGTTTGCGAGTTAACTAGAGTTGTAAATCTGTTTGTGTATGAATTTATCCAAGGGCTTTCTTGAGCATTAACAAATATGGACTCTATTCTAAAAAAAAACATTTTTTCTCGTGCCCTTTTTTCTTGATAATGAATCAATTTACTATCTTTAAATCTGACTCACTTGGGTGTGAAGGGTTTGAACAAAATTGGAATATCCGTAAAGACTTTAAAGTATATTATTAAGAAGTTACTCCTGAGGTATTTGAGCATGAAATAATCATGGTCATCTGTTAAAGAATATATGAACGCTGTATATCAGAAAAGGCTGGATTAATCTTAGGGTGAAATACTTCGATTCCTCGAGGATAAAGGAAATATGGGCAGATCATAAAAAAGATTCTGAGCACCAAACCTAATTTTCCCTATAGTAAAATATTCTAAAATATTTAAAAACATAAATTAATACCTTTACATAATCTCTGGCCTAACTGAAAAAAGACAAACCATGCTCAAGTATGTAGAGAAAGCCAATTCAATTATTTTATACTTCTTTATGATTTGATTTTAGAAATGTATGTTTTACTTAGATTAATACAATTATTTTTGGCGTGTATTTCATAACCTTGTATCAGATCATTTTCACTTGCTTACTTAATTTATGGCAGTGTCTTTCCCAGTTTTTACATTTTTAGCCCTTTCAACTTTCAAAGATGTAAACGTCTGATCCCCAATTATTTTTACTCTGCATATGGCGTTAATCTCACTGCAATTATATTTGATCAAATTTTGTAATTTGTTCTTAAAAGGAAGATACCTCTAAAGTTATTAAGCTTTGTTTTCAATTCCCTTATAAAAATGGAGATTATCTTACTTTCTTTTCATTCCTATTATATAGATTCACGGTTCCGTATGGCACATATCAGTCATTAAATTTATATTGCTATAATTTCACTAACTACCTCTATCAACTCATCTCAAATTGATTATTTACCAGGAGTGTTATGTTTTTTTAATGTCGTAATAGCTTATTTTAATTCATTAATATTTGGTTCTGAGGATAATGTCTAAGCTATATGGATTTTGACAATTTAATCTAATTCGAATCCTTCATGAATAGTCAAAATATGGCTTAGTTAGTTACATCTACTTAAAACTTCGCTCGTATATGCCATCAGATTATTATCATATTTGAATAAATTTTCCCTAACCTGATAAGTTTTTCTAAATCCATTAATACCTAAAAAAAGGTTCTCCAATATTGTTATACAAGGCTACGATTTACTTGTTGGTTTTTTAAGAAAATAAATTTTAGGATTAAATAACATAAGTGCAAAGGCGGTAATGCTTAATTTTCATAGCGTTACACTATAAATGTTAAAATTATATCAACTAGTAATTCGGCAAGTATTTAATACCAGTAAACCCTAGCGGAGCTTTCGCAAATTCAACCTCCCCCCACCTCCCACAAAAAAAATCTTTTGTTTACCTCTTTGTAAACAATATTTGATGTCAGAAAGCAATAATCTTGAATTTTTTGTTTATAATTTTCGATAACTGATACAAAAATATTGTTAGATTTTTCTTTTAACTTAAAATTTAAACAAAAAATGTGATTTAACGTAAACTAAGTATGCAATGTCAGAAGTCTGTAAAAAAAAATCTTAGCCACTGATACCTTATTCATCGCTGTAGGCTTTGAATTAGTTGAGATAAAGGGATGTTGACAACATAAATCAAATTATTAGATTTTTGTTTTAGTTTGAATTCTAAACAAATAATGTGTTTTAACGTAAACTATGTCAGAGGTCGGTAAAAATTCCCATCTAATGATATCTTATTCATCGTTGTAGGCTTTGTATTAGTTGAGAAAAAAGGGATATTGACAACAAAAAATAATATATAGGATTTTATATGTTGTTCTATCTTACTCAACCTTTAAATACTCGTAATTTTGTTGTTACTGTTTCGTGATTCATCTACTATATTTTTTTGTAAATGTCCCCAGATGCAATCAAGAACTGAACAGGGTCTTTATAGGGTTAAGTTGTTTGTAATCAAGTAATTATTTATGCGTTTAGTATATGCTTTCTCAATAAGTCTGACAGAGAGCATTACAGGTTCAAGATATTGTCAGAACTGAATACATATTCCCACTATGTTTTGGGATAGGTTTATCAGTGCATAGATCCACGCGTCCACATCTGTTTGTCCAATATCAGTTCATTTGAGGTTCGAATTATTTCTGGTATATGCTAGATGAAATTTTGAATACCTTCCCATATTGATAAGTGATATCAAATCTTTGGCTTACATCGTGATCCTATATTCTTTTTTTCTGTTCTTCTGCCGTGCTACAGTTATAGGAGATATCAAACGAACTTGTTGTGCAGGGAATTTTTTAAATACAAACTATGCAATATTCTGAAAATGAATTCATAATGTATTTTCTACAGTTTCATTTGGGTTTTATATAGACGAAAACAAACCATCATCAAGAAGTAGTGTGTTTGAAATACCTCAAAATATTTCCTTTATTTTTTTCATGACTCTGCCAGATTATGCTTATCTGTATTTGAACAATCTGTAAAACTCAATAAAGCCTTATTAGTGAATTTTCTTTGGTTGTCAGTATATAAAGGAAATATTATTCATGAACATCTCAAATAATACCCTCATTAGCTAGATTTCCATAGTAAAAACTAACTTTCCATATAATGGTTGAATTATGTGGTTTTTGAATTAAAATTACAAAGTTGGAGTTAATAGTTAAGCCCAAAGAATGATTATTATTTTGCAAGGCCATTTTGCTATTTATAGCAATAGCTAGAATATTATTATTGTATATTAGCATAAATAAATATACTTTTAGAAGTAATAATCAGAAGTTATTTAATAAAAAAAATTCATACTGGACCATAATTATTTTTGTTTTAGAAGAGTTTCAGTGTAGGAGATGGATGGTGACAAAATACTTGAGTAAAATAATTTTGCTCTGAGCTTAGTAAGAAGATGGTGTTTCTCTGTGATAAAGGTTGACGTTACAATAATTGTATTATATATTCCCTTTATTTTAGTCATTATTGACATTCAAATACATTATTTTTAATGCTATTATAAAACTATTACATTCTTATAGTAGTAATCTCATAATACTACTATTTGTTTATTGATTGTTAACAAGAACTATTTACATTGTTGCAACCTATAACATTATTTAGATAGTAACATTTCCTTTTTCAAATAGAATTTTTTTTTTTTTACTAGTAGTTAACAGATAGAGCTATTTCTATAAGAAATATACATAGAAATAATCAAGGATAAAGTATTTGTATTATGTTTTATTTTTAACACATCTTATTACTTTCAAAAATAATAAAGTAATTTGAAATTGAAAAGTATTATGTATGGCAAATCATTTTAAAAAGAAAAGAATTTTAAATATATATAATAAACTGAAATTTGAGACAATGATTTTTTTTATTTGAATAATTTTAAAAATAGATCTAGTGATTTGGTTCAAAATGGGTATATGTCATTTTTTTGGATTTTAATTAGTTATATATTCTTGTTATTCTAATAAAAAAATATATATATATTAATTTACCGAAAGCTGGTTTTTGTAGAATTTGAAAATTTTATAAAATAGCTCTAACAATTTTTTTCAAAAATTGTATCGGTGGAATATATTTTACATATTGCTTCTTTATATTTCTAAAATAAGTCAATTAGGGTAGTCTACTTACGCTAATTATCGAAAAATTGACCCTGAAGATTGAGTTAAAAATTGTTATCTGAAATAGTTTTTCATGATAAATAAGTTTTTTATTTTTTAACTACAAATTTAGGTTACCAATAACTAATATTTGAAAACTTGAAATTTTCAAAATTATTGACCAATTTGTTTTAACATCTATTTATAAAATGTATTTATTGTGATCAACAAAATGATGTTTGTTTTTATGAGGAAAGCCTACTTTAGGGTAGTTCACTTAAAACATATTTTTGAAAATTTTATAAAGCTTTGTGATTGTTTCGTACTAATTATTTTTCATGGTGGAGGTTCGTATAAACCAGAGCTCGTATAGGACAAATATATTAAAATTTAATTGGGAATGTAGTGTATCTTTTAAACAAACAAAACTATTTTTCAAAACATTAACAATCATAACTATAGTAATCACCCAGTCATAATTCACAAGTCATAAATCAAATTGAAAACATTGTTGTTTTACACAACACACAGTAGTAAATTTAATGGTACTATGGTGGTAATAAATTATGAAAAATAAAAAAAGTTGATTAGATATTTTCAACACATAACAATGTGTATTTTCAAGTAATAAATAAACAGCCCAATTTGTCAGAAAATAAATGTTAGTTTAGAAACTAAGTTTTGTGTTGATAAAAACAAGACTTTCTATTTCAATGATTCTCAGAGGTAAGTAAGCACATCTTTGGTTCTCAAACACCGTAATTTATCAAACAAAACAAATCGATATTATCACGGTTGAAATAAAAATTCTAAAACCTGTGTATTTTGTATTTTTTAGTTCTAATAAATTTTGAAAGCTAAATATAACTGTTTATGAAAAACGCTTAACCAAATGTAGAAAAGAGTATTAAAACTCTAATAATAAGTATTTTTACTAAACATGGGGACTATACTGAAGTTGATTATTCATTAAAAAATAGTCGGTACAGGTTAAATAACCATATAAAAAAACCTGATCCAAAAACTGCAATAGTAATGAAATGAATTTTTTAAATCAAGAGTTGTTCCATAGCTCGCACTTAATTTACAGACTAAATTGCTTAATTTAAGCCCGGTGCACACATCATCATTCCTTGTGCGAGATACCGGACAAGATCTTCGTCACATTGATTGAACACATGTTTTACACGAGTATTATTCACACAGCACATACGACTGCATACGATATTTGATCAATACAATGGCCTATCCCCCCCCCCTTTTTTTAAATGGTTTTGTAGACCCTACTGATTGGTTATTTTAAAAAAAATGTATTTAGAATAAATATTTATTTAACCATCCCTAAAGACTAGATATTAATAACTTTTTTTTCCACTATCTCAAAACAATTTATTTTAGAGGTTCAATCTCCTATAACTTTAATTTATATTTGTTTAGATAAAGTGTTTTTCTGTTAATAAATATATAATCGTCCACTAAACAAAATAGCCTATCTCACTTTATATCTAAAAGTTTGTTCATTAAAAATGGCGGATGTACATGAAGTGATATATTTCTTACAAAGTACAAGATATTGTATACAGTGAGTTGTTGATTGCAAGCAAATCTTTTACAATATTGTGTGTTCACAATGCACAAGCTTGTGGCCACAATATATTGTACAATAAATGGTGTCGTATGTATGGGGCTATAAATAAACTTTTGTAGAAAAATAGTGACCAAACGAATTTTTTTGCAGAGCACTCTGGAACAAATTAATAAAAAGCAGATGAATCAAAATTAAAATTTTTATAAAATCTTGTGGGAAGGGATTGGGTCTGAGGTAGTATCTTTAAATTTACTAATCATTAATAATGATTACATACATGGAAGTGTCCGTTTTTCAAAGTGTGGGAGGAAGGGAGGAGGGTCTGCCATGTATGTACCCCCTTTACCACTATGAATATATAAATTGTGAACCAACCTAATAGAAACCAATAAACCTTTTTTTTGCAACTTTTTGCTACAAACGAAGAACAAATTATTAAAACTACAAAAACATTGATTTTTAAAAGTGTTAGGGATAGGAGGGAACGCATCTTCACGGACATAAAGAGAAAGAATGTAAGCTTTGACTCTTGATTCTGGCCCATGCCTTGTAAGTTAATTACCACACAAAGCATACACCATCCAACCTAGGGTTTATGGACGTAAAGGCTTTTGTTGAAACAGCTTTCTTTATAAACATTAAGTTTGGACAGAGTGCAATTGGCTATACTATATTTTCAAATAATTATAAAAGTAACATATATATATATATATAACACCATATTTTAATTGTTATATTATGACTCATTTTTATCCTCTACAGTGTTTCCCATCATAATCGTTATTTGAGCTAAAAATAGATTCTAAGTTATCAACTCTGCTTTAGCTTAGTTTTCTGGAAATAACAATTTGAAAAATCCAGAAGGCAAGCTTTAAAGTTTCAAACTCATTTAAGCAATATTTTTACAGAACCGACATAGTCATTACTACACCACTGTAAGAATTGCTTGAACTGAATCTTATCTACCAACCGCACAGGTAGGCTACGCATGCGGACTAAATTTCAGACTTGTATATTCTGGTTTGTCAGTGACAGGGAGATCGGGGTTTGAAACTCGGCTGTGTACTGAGGGTGGAATGTTTTATATGGTTCCCCACACTCTATACACGCAAATGCGGGTACATTTCATTAACATTCTACAGCCATCAATTGTATTCCATTTAATTAAAAGTGTATAGCCAGGAAATGTAGCAAGACCCTGACTAAAAAAAACTAATTAGTTTCTTGGGACTGAACAGTTATTAGGATTCTGGAATATAATATGACCGGGAAACAGGAAAGGAACAGTTCCTTATTTCATGAAAAAGCAGATGACTTGGAAAAACCTATATACCCACCATCTGGCCAGATGGGCGCCGCATTGACGCGCCATCTGCTTAGACACTAGTGGGGGAGCGTCTCTCGTCAGATTGTGTAAGCAAGTTGGTGGAAGAAGTATGGTGTACTCACTTGAAGAGCATGTGTTCATTAGGCGTCAGTAATGGGTGACCGGTTCTTTCAAACAATATCACAAGGAGTTTCTGAATAAATTTGGTGGGTTCACATACGAGTGGACGGTATTAGATGACGGAGGACATAATACAGGATGTGAAGCAGCGGTTATTGGCATCTACACAAAAATCTCTTCTGAAGCTATCATAAGAGACTGGATGACCGTAATCGACCTGTCAAAAAGCAGACAAACAGACAAAGACTAAGCCGTTTCATATCACGGCTGTGAGCTAACTAAAGCCATCCAACCATGCAAAGTGACTAGCGTATTGTCAGTGGTTTTCCCCATTTTTTCGCCTAAAATTCCACTCTCATGGACATGGTTTGCTGACAAAGCATGGTTCCATTAACCGTCTATGTAAACTCACAAAATACACGGGTGTGGGTAATTCATGAAAAAAAATTGCATCCAGCTAGAATTGGTGAATGGTTTGCAGTATACCGTCACCATATCATTGTGGCAATCTTTTTTGAAGATACGGTAAGTACTGACCGATACTTGGAAATATTTACTGAGTTTTTGAACCAGCTGGATGATCAGGAACGTGCAGATGGCTACGTCCAACAGGATGGTGTAACTTGCCACACTTCCATGGCATGGCAGAAATTTGCATTTTTTTTTTCAGAACAGGACTATCTCTAAAGACCTAAGGCCACCCAGGTCTCCCAACCTGATACCTCCAAATTTTTTTCACTTGGGACTTTTTAAAGTCGCGGTTTATGCCAACAATCCAAGGTCGATTGAGGAATTGAAAGACAACATCAGACGTAAAATTGCTGCATTGCATCTTTGCCATTATGGAGCGTCGGGTGAATATGTGTCTGGACGTTGGTGTTGGGCACTTCCAGCATATTCTATGAGACATTTCTACTTATCATGGCCATGGTATGTTTTACATTATTCACATGTGAATTTCCAATCATGAGTTAGTTTAAAAAAATAGGTGCTCAGTCTTGATTGAAGATTTTTCATAATAAAAAAAGAAATCTATGTTTATTATTAGTTAAGTCACTTTAGGTTTTTTCTTCTGAAAAATTGCTAAGTCGCTGAAAATTTGAGGAAGTTGAATGGTATAAATCATAATCCGAGAAGTTTACCGCGTTAACCATTTTGATATTCTTTCATTCAAGTTGTTTAAGTTTTTACTCAAGTTGGAATTTATTTTTTTAATAAATAACGTTGAAATTTCACTTTTAAAAAATGTCAAATAGAGGGAAATGTGTAATAAAGGTATTTTTAGTTTATTGTTTTGAATAAAGTGAAAACTAAAATTTTTCAAAATTTCTGTGGAATTTGAGCTCCGCGGCAAAAGGCTCAAGCGTGTTTTGCAGTTGAGAACGCGCGCGTGTGGCATATAAACCTTTATGCCTAAGCCATCTGATCGAGTAAATCAAGTAAAGAAAATTAAAATGCAATTAAAAGTTTATAATAATTATATATAATCAAATCATTGATTAAATTTATAAAAAATCATATTATAAATATTATTTATTGAACTTACGTGATATCGTTTTGAAAATTATTTTCAATAGATTGATGTGATTTGAACCATATTTCTTCAAATATCTTCATATTATCAGACTGTACTCTTGATAATATCAAGTTACAAGATGTAGTATTTAAAAAAATTATATTTCAAAATGCAGCTTCATAAGGGAGACAAATTTAAAAAAAAATGGCTTACTGTTCTTGAGCGTTGAAATTCAAAGAGTGATATCTTATTTTGCAATTAAGATAAACTCATTTTTAGAAAAGAGTTATGAAGTTTAAGATGTGTAACTTTTGATGGTGTAAAACTTATTTTTAATAAGTCTGAAATTATATATTTTTAACAGTTGACAAGTATAAATAAAAAAATTATGTTTTTTCAACAGTTGAAAAAATTTTGGCTCAAAATTGTTATATGCGCAAAGTTTGTAGATATTTTAACACCTGACAATTGAAAATAAAAAATTTAAGCATTTTATCATCACCAGTATCTTTTAGATTAAATTCTTTACATAAAAAAGTAACTTTTTCTTCCTACTGCGTTTTATATTTTATACTAGATATATATGTCAATACCACGTAAATGTAAAGAAATATACTTTTCTTTTATGCAATTTTACATTGGTTTTTATCGTTTAGATGTAATATTATTATGTAAATATTATATTATAGCTTGTATAAAAGCACAGCACACAGGTTGAAGGAATTTAAAAAGCCAGCTGTTCTCCAGGTGCTCTGTGCCCCTTGAATGTGAAATCCACTCCCGTAATCGCAACGCAGCAATTGTAGCCCAAAAACATTTTATTATTATTATTATTATTATTATTATTATTATTTAGCACCGAGTCTTACTACCCGTTCGATTTATACGATTTAAGTACTAATTACGCTAATGGATTAGGAATTGGGAAGGTTGAATTAGAGAAAGGGTACCCGCATTTGCGTAGAGGGAGAGTGGAAAACCATTTAGGAAAAACCGTCCCCAGTTCACCCGACCGAGTTTTGAACCACGATCTCCCCGTCCTCAGCAGTCAAGCAGCTCAACAAGACTAGCGCGTTAGCCAACTACGCCACCGAGGGGGGTAACATTTTAGTAAAACTAGCCATGTGACTTCCAAAGAAAGATTCATCCATGGAACACATCAAGAAAGTGTATTTTAGGGTCGAGGTCTAAATGGGAAATAATTTGACACCAAAATAGTGGAGTTATAAATGTCAAGATCTCTAAATAATAAATAAATCTCTAAATAAAATATATCTCTTTGGCTAAAAAATAATAACACAATCTTTATTTGATGGTCTAGACACATCACAATTTTCTCTTTGGATGAATATTTTTCTTTGAATGCTAATCATAATACATATAAATTTATATTCCTAATCTGGGGCAACATTTATTTTTTATTGGAATGTTGTTGTCCTTAATTCGCATTTAAATCAATAATATTGAGCATTATTCAAAAATTAAATGTTAAGTTGTTGAGTTCATGAAAATTGTATCTACGTTTTGTTTCACGCCTTAAAAATAGTGTTTAAATATGTTTTTGTATGTATTATAAGCTCAAAAACGATAAAATGGTATTGAATAATATTTAATAACAGCCATTTAACAATATAAGTACGAATTTTGGTGATTTTTTTTTTAAACGGGTTTTGATGTTCATTTTATTCAAATAATTGGTTTTGTTGCTCATTTTAGCAAATAGTAACATTTTGGTCATAACACATCTAAATTGAAATGCATAAACCGTGGAAACATTTTTTTTAATGTCTTTATCGTTAATTTGCATTTAAATCAATAATATTGAGAATAATTCGAAAATTAAAAGGTTGATTTGTTGTTTTTGTCGCACATGATAAAATGATGTTTAAATATGTTTAGGTATGTATTATAAGCTCAAAAACGATAAAATGATCTTGAATAATGTTTAGAAATAGACATTTTTATTATCTAAGTATGATATTTAGTATTAATTTTTTCTTTTCAAATAATGGGTTTTTATGTTCATTTTATCCAAATAATGAGTTTTGATGTCCATTTTAGCGTATAGTAACACAATAAAAATACACAAGTTAGGTTATGTCTTCATTTTACCACTTAATTTTGAGGATATAATATTTAAAAGTAATGTTTTGTGTACATCACTTATCTTTTCACATTCTTAAAAATACAAAACCAACTGCAGAGGAAATTGCTGGCGTTTTTGCTCCTGAAGATGGTGAGCCGCCACGACACTGTTGTGTGGTTTTGCATGGTAGACAAGGGGTCCCAAAAATGCTGTCAATGTTAAGCCCTCATTGTGATCCTTTGCTGCATCCACTCCTCTTTCCCTATGGCGAACTAGTTTGGAATCCCCAGTTGCAACACATGGCCTTCGCAAGAAAAATAAACGCACTAGAAAGACTAGGCTTCAGTTTGTTTCGTATAGATTTGCTGTTCGTGGAGATTTCTCCCACATTCATGAGTCATATACATTTTTTCAACAATAATTAGTAAATCAGTACTGCAGGGTAGAAGCACAGAGGCTGCAATACTTAAGAGACAACAACAACAACAAAAATTGCGTATAGACCAAATGCAAGACCTACAAAATGTCCTAATGTCCCGTGCACACTAACAAGACCTATTAACAGGGAAATTTATACTTCTACTTTATACTTTTGAAGGCAGTTCACAAAATATGCAGCAGAGCTACAAGGATGTTATGGCAATTGTTAAAAAATATGGTAAAGCTGACATTTTCTTGATATTCCCTTGCAATCCAAAAGGTCCTGACATAGCCTCTGCTATGATTTCAAATATAAAACAGCTGATTGCCCTGATATTGTGGCTCACATGTTCTCAATTAATCTAAAAGAAATGAAAGGAGATTTGTTTAAGCAAAATGTTATTGTTAAAATAACGACGTACGTGTATGTAGTTGAGTTCAAAAAACGAGGATTTCCACATTGCCACCTGCCGCTTACACTCGAAAATACAGCCAAACTCAGAGAACAAGAGGACATAGATTATCTGGTTTCAACGGAACTTACCAACCCCATGCAGTATCCAAAGCTTCTTAACCCATTCATTCCCATCACCCTAGCATTGGGGCGGTGAACTTTTTATTTTTTTCTATCTATCTATTTGGTTGTTCAGGAAATTTCTCACTTTGAATTACTAGGTTGGCGATAGTTCAAACTGTTGGTAGCAGTTATTTCATCATAACAAAATTATCAAAAAAAAGTATTGAAGTATAGAAACAGCTTATTGAGGACATCATGTCAACAAAGAAAACGTAAGTCTATTGTCACTGTATTTTTTACTATTATAGTTATTTATTGTTTGTTTCCACTTTATTATTAGTTTATTTATTGTGCTTAATAATAATATCACCACTAAATAAAATGTTACTCTGTAAATAGTAACAAATAATTGATGCCCCAATATAGGGGCGGTGGGAATGAATGGGTAGTTGGTTACTAAGTTTTTATCTTTTTATTTCTTAGATTTCAGGCTAACTTTAGATGAATTAATTTCAATTTAGGATGATGATAACATATTAGAGGCAAAGGTCTTCATGGGTCCTCTTGAAAACCCCTTACTTAGTGATGAAGACAGTGAAGATGAAGATTTTATTAACCCAGACACCAATCATCTCAGTGGTAATCAACTTCGTGCTACAGCAGAGTTGCACGCCAAACACCTTCAAGACACAGGTATTGTTAGTACAATTATGGGGGAAGAAGATATTCCATAAGAATACCAAGAAAATATTAACACACCAAAAATGAAAATAAGTCTAATAGAATAAAAACTATAACACCTTGCCGAAAGTGGCAAGATATGGACTTGCCTTTAGCACCAGAGCCAACTTGGGAACAGCCTGAATGGCTTCAAAATAATAATAGTCCTGTAGAGATTTTTGAAATGTTTTTTGACAATGTAGTACTATAGCCCATAGTTAATTGGTCAAACAACTATGCTTTTCAGAAAAGTAATATAAAATTCAAGGTAACTATCAATGAAATCAAAGTGTTTTTAGGAATCCTCTTGCTTAGTGGATATTGCAGAGTACTAAGGTATCGAATGTATTGGGAAACTACAAGTGATACTCATAATGAAGCAGTCTCAAAAGCAATGTCAAGAAATACTTTTGAAGACATTTTGAAATATTTACATGTATGTGATTATTCAACACTAGATGAAAATAACAAATTTGGTTAAGTACGTCCACTCTGGTTGTTACTAAATAAGAAGTGGTTACATGCTTTCCCTAAAGATGCAAATGTATCAATTGATGAAGCAATGGTGCCATATTACGGTCGTCATGGTGCTAAACAACGCATCCATGGTAAACCAATTTGTTTTGGCTACAAAGTATTGTGTCTTTGTAGTCGCCTTGGCTATTTAGATCAAGGGGAGCCCTATCAAGGTGAATCTACAGGGAATACACATCCCGAGCTAGGAGTTATTGACTTAGTTGACAAACTTACACATGGACAGTACAGCATATATATATAGATAATTTCTTTACTTCTGTTCGTCTACTAGAGGAACTAAATAGTAAAGGCCACTACTGCACTGGCACTATTCGTTCGAATAGAATTGAGAAAGTATCCTTGGAAGAAGCATCTACTCGGAAGAAAAAGTTAAGAGGTTCTTACTCCCAGCTGACAGATACAGATAGTGGAATAACTTTGATAAGATACCATGACAACAATATTGTACCGGTTGCTTCTACTCTTCTAGGGGCTAAACCAATTGGTAAAGCAAGGAGATGGAGCCACAAAGAAAAGAAAAGAAAACAAATTGACCAGCCTGCCTGTATTATCAACAATGTTGTAACGGGCTAATCTGTATAACTTTCATGTTAGGATTAGGTAATAGACCGTGTCGATATTGAGACACTGATGTAACTCAAAGGTTTGAAAAATGGCTTTGAAAAATGACACCGAGACTGCCAAAAATAATAGCAATGTTGTTTTAATCTGTGTTGATCTACAACAAGTTCTTTTTTTGTCCAACTTTAACCCATTTCAAAATGTTCTACCAGTGGCAACTATCCTGTTCTTTGTGGTAGGGACTTTGCTGTAGTCGAGAAAAAGAAGAGTGTCTCCTAGGTTATGGTTCCAACTGAGTGGAAATATGTTATCGCAGAAGCATTTTGTAATTCTGTCTCAAGGTTAAATATTAAGGAAACGCAAGCTCATGATTTCAAGGGCATCATTTGTATTGAATCACGAATGACCAAACCAGCTGATCTCAAAATCACAGAAATAATGTGGCTCAAATTTTGCTCTAATGATCCATGTGCAATTTTCTCACAAAGCAGTCACACCATTTTGCAAGCATGGCAAAGGCATGTGGTATTCAAGAAACAGGGCAGGCGTTATAGTGTTTCTACTCCATAATCACTATCTTGTTTGTACTTGGGACCTCTTCCTAGTGGTGGCTCGTAGCTAAAACTAGTCGGGATGCTGCTCCAGAAAATTTTTAGCCTTTGTTTTAATTTGTGTGAAAGGAAAAAAACATATATAAAAATAAAATTTATTCAGGAACTTGATAAAATCTTAACAAAAAATCAAACATTTTTTATTTACTTAGTACTTTAACTTAAATTGTTACAGTTCAAGCTTGATCTATTCATTTAAAAATGAAATCCATTCTTCTTGTTTTATTTTGCGCAAAAAGTTCAATAATTTTCTCCTTGATCTCTGGCTGACAATTGAGGAAATTTTTCTCCATTGATAGTACTGCAAGCGCATTTAGTCTTTCTGTTAAATAAAAGAACCGAAAAAAAAGAATCAAATAGAATAGCTGGAAGCAGAATAATAATCTAATTCTACACTCTTCTACACTTTATCACATTCAAGAGTATGATACACGGTTTTAAAGCACAACACACGCCGAGTAAAAAAACTTCCTTCCACCATCATGCCAGAGCCAGCACTGCGAGAGCAACAGTGCTCTCTCTACCTGGCAGTCTCGCCTTCCTCCCCACTCCCCTCCTATGTGTGCAAGCTCACAACAGTCAAACACCACGTCGCTGGCACTGTGAAGTGCACAGTTTCATACAAAACATTTTATATCTTTTTCATAAACTGGAGGATGGCTACTGAAGTACTGACACTAAGCTTAAGGAATATATATTGTACTACTAAAATAAAGAAAGAATTAAAGAAAAAGGACTCATTATATTAAATGTTATTGATAATATAAGTGGAAATAGGGGGTGCTGCAGTTCCGCAGTGCCTATATACGAGCCGCCACTGCTTCTTCCAATCACAAAGGAGAAGAAGAACAATTTACTTGATATCAGAAGATATTTAAAACCACAATATCAAGATTTCTACAGGGGACTGAACTGCGCAGATTAGCCCATTAGTTTGTAGTTCTTGAGAAAGTGTGTGATTTGTTTTTTAAGTTGTAAGCTCAGTTAATTTTTAAGAATATTTTTTTCTGCAGCTGTTCCTACCATTTTGCTCTGAACTTTTGAGACTGGTTTATAAGTTTAAGAGTTCCTACAAAATTCAAGCTGCAAACTTACCTATGACGTATATTTAAAAACACTGGAGACAGTGATTTTAGCTGCACCTATCCAATTTAGTTTTTTTGAATAAGATATTTACATATATATATTGTGTGAATGAAGATTTTCCTATTTTTTTTATAAATACTTGAAATACTAATTTTTCAGTTTACATTTATGATTAACATGTTATTGGTTTAAAAAGAGTGCCCTTCAATGCAGGACTATCTCATATCAAAATCTAATGTAAATACATCAACCTAAAAGAACACTCGTGAATAACTCTGCACGACTCATTTTTCACATTGTTGAACTGTATGCAATTATTGCTACAAGGTATCCTAAATTGGGTTAGTAAATAAAACCATCACTTACCCAATCTCACCAACCAGACTAACGCGCGGAAAGAGCAACACGTCCGCAAACAATAACAACACCCAAACATCTGAGAGCGCCGAGTCTAGTGCTGCATCTGGCCACTCTACACCACCACCCGTCTCAATAACAACATGGACATGTAGAAAAGGATAGAAACTCCTAGGCCTTGCCAGAAGACTATTGACGCTTCTAGTACCGCGCACTTCCCCCCTCTCCGTGTGTTTGAACTCAGTGATCTCCACCCTTGTGTAATCCTGTCTCGAGTGTTCGATGAGTTTTGCACCATATAAAAGACCGTACGTCAAGAAAGATACCACTCTTGGATTAGGCTTGGACACTAAGACAAAGCTTAGGCTCCGAGGACATACCTATACAATGTAAGGAGAAATTATATTTCGGCACAAGTAAATAAATATTGTAATCTTTCTAAATTCCCTTTTGATCTTTTTTACGTTTAAATATTGTTTTTGATATCTTATATGAATCTTCGTTCGCTTTACTGAACATTGAGCTATAACTTCACTTATGTTACGTATGGATTGTAGGGAAATATGACTTTTTTTTAAATAAAAAATTAATTTGGGGAAGTGTTTTCTAAAGTTAGTTTTGAATTTTTCTAATGTTAGTTAAATTGTGCATATCAACTTTTATTTAATTATTTAACTTAAGAATTGTGTTTCAACGCTAGTTGACGTAGTATCCATATTATTTTATAATATTAGGTCCTAACTATTCAGTTGTTAGAATGCATGACGTTGATTGCTATTCTTATCTACTTAACTTTATGTATCTAGCTTATGAGTTATTGTTCCATAGTTATAGAATGTTGGCAGAGTGTTAAAAATGTTTAGGCCAGAAAATTTTAATAGTAAAGTTATGAATTACCCTTAACTTTAATGAATGGATATCTAACTTTGTTTATCAGGATTTTGAAGTTAGTATAACATCTACTTTGGAGGATTCCGTAATAAGTTTTTGTTGTTTATTTGTGGAGACGTCATGCGTAGGCTAGTCATTTATGGGGTAAGCACGGAACTTTAATGCTGTTAGCTAAAATTTTGACTAGCTCTAAAATAGGTCATAGTGGAGAAATCTCATTTAATATTAGATGTTGTCATACGCCATTTTGATAATGCTCTGCATTGAAAGTTAATTCACGTATGTTCATGGAAATTTTTCTTGTAAAAAAAACATAGATGGTTATTATTGCACCTTAGCTTTTACGGATATTGTATTGATAAAAAAAAATCCTAAGATTCTTTAAAGAAGTGCTCTGTTCTTTAATAAGATGTTGGCTGAAATAAAAGCAAAGTTTTCTTTAAGACTTGAACTTTTTACTATTCTAGTTATGCCATTTATCCCTAGGTTTGGATATGTATAATTTTAATGTCCCTTTTTACTTAGCCTTCGACCTCATCATATTAAATATAAATTGATTTCTGAAGGACAGTGATATTTCCCGCTTTCTAGGAGTGAGTGGCGTGCGTTGGAGATGGGTTGTGTACCCTGCTATATTTCACAAGAAAAACATAATGTTATTTACACTGCGCACTCCTATTTATCTAAATTTTTTGATAACATTAATTTTATTTTATTGTATTGAATCCCTCTAATTCAAGAGCTTGGATTACAGAACCTTGGTGGAATAAAGCTGAATGGAATACATGGTGTGGAATAAAGCTGTAAGTCTTGTTGTATTCATCATAATTCCATTGTAGGAAAAACAAAAACATTTTTAAAGCCTCCAAGAAATAAGTTTTCTGCTTGGGAACGTTATATTTAGTTAACCTCATGTGTATTTTACACTAGCATTATGTGAAAATATTGACATTTTTTCTTGTTGTAGGTTTGTTATGTTTTTTGGCTTTCCTGTAAAAATTGTATTTTGTTCCGTTCTGCATTATTCCAGAGCATGCTTCAATTTCAGTATATTTGTTTATCAGAAAGCATTTACAAATTCTATCAATTTATAGTTGATACATTCCTTCGTCATTAACCCTAAGTTATCGCTAATATTTATATCATGCAATGTAGTTAAAATGGATTAAAAATATATATTTGGATGGTCTTTTGGTTTACCAAACTTTCATTGAGTATAAGGCCTATCTTCCATTGTTTATAGTTGTATATCTTATAAGATTAGGCAATATCAGGTAGGAGGTGATTGCAACATTATGATGAGGTCATTTAGGGTCAATAACCTCGGTAACGATAAGCACAAGAGGGTACAAGTGCTTTGATATATCAGTGGAAGTGGAACTCCCATGCATCATGGACCCAAAAATCTTGTCAAGCTAATTGAGTTATGTTTGACTGATACGCATGATAAGGTACGGATTGTATATCACTTTCAGATACTTTTTAAATACATAATGGGTTGAAACAAACATATACACTCTCCCCACAACTTTTTAATATAGCCTTTGAGTATGTTATTAGGGTAATGCAAGAGAGTAGGGAAGGTTTTACACTAAACATTACAATGCAGCTATTTGGACATGCGTTATCATTTAAATTTGTTAGGTAAGAAGATATTGCAAGTAATTAATAAATTTTACTAGAGGCTAGTAAAAAAATATATTTATAAGTGGACATTTAAAATTGTATGATCACAGAGAGAGCACATAATTATTAAGGATGATAATTTAAATATTACAGCGAATAACATATAAATTGACATGGTTAATGATATTAAATATTTAAAAACTATTTTAAATAGCAACAATGATTTTAGATTGGAAATTATAAAAATATTGCATTCGGGAAATAAATGCTTTGTCAGTTAGTGGTTTTAACATTTCACTCTCTGTAAAGGAATGTAAAACTCAGAATATACTAAACAATAGTTTTACCGGTTTTCTCTATGGGTGTTTAACGTGGACTTTTTAACTTACAAGATGAAAAATAAATTTAGGGTTTTCAAAAACAAGGTGCTAAGGATGATATTTGGTCCAAAGGGATTTAGATACTGGGGATGGGATGAGATTATATAATGATGAGTTACATACCCTGTAATCATCATAATACATTGTTCGGATACTAACATTTTCTAGATTACGTTGTTAAGGACATAAAGCGTGAACGGAAGAACCTAGCATCGAGCTGAGGGTACTGACTGACAAACTGGGAAGAGACCATTGGAGAAACCTAGACGCTGATTGGAGGATAACAATAAAAGAGACCTAAAAGATATAGAATGTAATGAAGACGAAGCAGGACGAAGACGAAGGAATTGACGAAGGAAGACGAAGGAAGGAAGACGAATTCACGAAGAAGATTGACGTTTAACCAGGTTAGAAGGTTGACTTCACCTGGAAGGACGTTTGTTAAAGATCGAGGAAAGAGGTTGGAAGGTTGACTTCACCTCTTTTCAAGGTCTCTGCGTGTGAAAAAGAGGTTGGAAGGTTGACTTCACCTGGATTATAAGCCACAACTCTCAGCGAGCTCGACCGAGGGTGTCGGGAGCTGGGACGAGGGACGTCCAACCGGACACCTCAGCTGAGGTTCCGGCCTTTCCTGGATAGACGGCCAAAAGTGATCATAATCAACTTTGAAATAGGTGAATATTCTTCAAAACCTGAATTTAACCTGAAAATACACTTATAGAGACAGAGAGACATACTAAAAACACTAATTTAACAAAAATTACGCAAATTTTTGTTGGCCCATTTCAGGAACAACAACTAAGACAATGGACAAGATAAAAAAAGACAAAAATCACAGGACTGGTCAAGGAACCTTGACGAATATGAGGACGTAGACATTGATACCACTGACAACGACTCTGAAGATGCAGAATTTACTGAAGCAACGATCCTGAAGAGGAAGCTACTTTTTAAGACAAAAGAGGACGTACCGGCAAAAGCCATAAAAGTGACCAATAAATTTGAGCCGCTCTCAAATAATGACCAAGCTATGGAAATCTCAGACTCACCACATACAATTACCTCAGAAACATGAAATCCAAACAAAATATTCCACCAATTTTACTTAGAGGGACGGCGAACTACTCCAAAATAGCCAAAAAGATGAAGGAAAGTATGACTGGAACTTAAAAAATACTATACATCCAAGACGGGCTCAAACTACATGTAGCATCCCTGGAGGACTTCAAAACCCTCCAAACATACCTGAAACAGACGGGACAAGAATATCATACCTTCACTCTCCCAAGGGATAAACCCTTGAAAATAGTTGTGAAAGGTCTTCCACCCAACGTGTCTACGGACGAAATCAAAGATGAACTACAGTAGATGGGCTACACAGCGACATATGTAAGACAGTTCAAATCAAGGGCACAAACAGAAACCGACGCGCAAGACACGATCAAACTGTTGCCAATATTTATATGTACATTTACAAGGANACGAAGACGAAGGAGGACGAAGACGAAGAGACGTTGAAGAGTCAACATCGAGGAACATTTGGCCCCCTTAGAGCTTAAGCAGGGATCGCGCCACAGGGATAATTGAAGTCAAGCCCCCAGTGAGGGTATTAGGGAAGTTTTTGCTCCCAGTGCTACGGGGCTCAAAGCCCGACACCGTACTCATACTGTTAGAACTTAGACACTTATAGAGACAGAGAGACATAACAAAAATCACAAATTTAACAAAAGTTACACAAATTGTTGTCGGCCCATTTCAGGGCCAACAACTAAGACAATGGACAAGTTAAAGAAAAGACAACAATCACAAGACTGGTCAAGGAAACTTGATGAAGAAGAGGACGTTGACATTGATACCACTGACAACGACTCTGAAGATGCGGAATTTACTAAAGCTACGATTCTGAAGAGGAAGCTACTTTTTAAGACAAAAGAGGACGTACCGGCGAAAGCCATAAAAGTGACCAATAAATTTGACCCGCTCTCAAACAATGACCAAACTATGGAAATCTCTGACTCACCACATACAATTACCGCAGGAACAGAAAAAACCAAACAAAATATTCCACCAATTGTACTCAGAGGGACAGCAAACTACTCCAAAATAGCGAAAAAGATGAAGGAAAGTATGACTGGAACTTACAAAATACTGTACATCCAAGATGGACTAAAACTACATGTAGCATCCCTGGAGGACTTCAAAACCCTCCAAACCTACCTGAAGCAGACGGAACAAGAATATCACACCTTCACTCTCCCAAGGGATAAACCCTTGAAAATAGTTGTGAAAGGTCTTCCACCCAACGTGTCTACGGACGAAATCAAAGAGGAACTACAGGAGATGGGCTACACAGCGACAGACGTAAGACAGTTCAAATCAAGGGCACAAACAGACACCGACTCACAAGACACGATCAAACTGTTACCAATATTTATATGTACATTTACAAGGACTGATACCAACTTCAAAATATTCCAGGAAAATTACATCAACCACACAAGAGTTAAAATAGAGCACTACATTCAATCCCAAAATTACATACTGCAATGCCACAGGTGCCAGAGATTTGGCCACTCTAAGAACAATTGTGCCAATAATCCAAGGTGCGTTAAATGCCTGGCCTCTCATTTGACCACAGACTGCCCGAGGAAAGAAACCACAACCCCTGCTAAATGCACAAATTGCCGAGGAAACCACACTGCCAACTACTCGAAATGCCCCGAGTACATGAAAGTAATGGAAAAAAAAATTGAACAAAGACAGAAAATAGTAAACAAACCAGCCACCACACCTCCAAAAAATGACTTCCCCCTACTAGCAACCAAGACTACGCCAACCACACACATCAATCCTGCACGCTCATATAGAGATATCCTGGTGAACAAACAGGACGGCCTGCAACAACCTAAAAGAAAAGAACCGGAACAAAATACTTCATTTGACCTTAAAGAGATTATTATGATACTTAAAGAACTAAACTTATGTGGATTTCTAAGACACCTCAAAACATACATATCAAAAATCAGCCAGGCACCGGACAAATTGACAAAACTCATGGTCATCATTGAAGCAGCGACTGACTTTTACTTTAGCTCCAATGATGACTAACCCAAGAATTGTAGAAGAAAACACTCTCAGAATACTAATATGGAACGCGAACGGAATCCTCCTACAAAAACAAGAATTCGAAGACCTACTTCGAACATATGGAATAGACCTGGCACTTGTATGCGAGACCCACCTAAAACCTGACAAACGGCTTACCATAACAGGATACAATATATACAGGACAGACAGATTACACCGGGGAGGGGGGGGTACAGCAGTCCTCATAAAGAGCTACCTACCACACTATAGAAACGACATCGAAGACACAGAAAACCTGGAGGCCACATCGGTAACTGTCAATACCAAAACCGGACACATAAACTTTGTGGCCACCTACAACCCTCCAACCAAGATGATACTCAAAACCGACCTGGACATCGTTACTGTAGGCAGCCACTTCCTAGTAGGGGGGGATCTCAACAGCAAGAATACACTATGGAACAGCAGGCTGACCAATAGAAATGGACGAATAATAGAAGAACATGCAACAGAGGCAGACTATAACATAATAGCCCCAGATTCACCGACCTTTTATCCGGGCAATCACCTGCATAGACCAGACGTCCTGGACATTATACTGACAAATCTTAAAATAACATCGGAAACCTTAACGGTTTTACAAGAGCTCGATTCTGACCACAACCCGGTTCTCTGCGAATGGGACATTGACACAGAACATCAAACCAACTGGCACAGACCGAGTACAAAGACAACTGACTGGAAGAATTTCAAAACTGTCCTTCAAGAAACCATACCAGGAAACCTAGAAATAGCAACAGAAGAGGACATTGACGCCGCAATTGAAATCCTCACAATGACTATACAAGAAGCCTACAAACAAAACACAGTGACCTCCCGAATACAACAAAACGTAAGGATTGACCATCCTGACCTCAACTTCATGATAGCGCAGAAAAGAGAGGCACGCAGGGACTGGCAGAGGCTACGAACACCACAAGAAAGAACTAGATACAATAGACTAAAAGCGCAGGTAAGGAGGACTGTAAACACCATAAGAAGAACCAGATGGAACAACTTTGTCACCGAAACTACAACCAACTCACAAAAACCATGGACCTTGACTAAGATATTAAAGGGAACTGCGAGAAAAGCGGGCACTCCAGCCATACACGGGCAGCAAGGGATGGCCTATACTAACATTGACAAGGCTAACGCGATAGCGGCGACTTTAGAACACCAGTTCCAACCCAACCCAGTGCAGGACGAAGTCTTAAACCGAGACATTATCAGGGGAGTAAACGCCTACTTTGACAGACAAATAGCCGACATACCAGCCCCTATCACAGTAGAAGAACTTCAACAAGTTATCAAGGATCTTAGATCAAATAAGGCTCCGGGTATAGACGGCATCAAGAACGAAGAGTTAAGAAACCTACCTCACAATGCGACAACACTGCTTACCCAAATAATTAACACGTCCTTTAAATTACATTACTTCCCGAAGACTTGGAAAAGGGCCAAAGTCATAAGTATACCCAAAACAGGCAAAAACGCTATATTCCCGCAGAACAGACGACCGCTCAGCCTGCTCAATACTACCAGCAAACTTTATGAATCCCTAATACTAAATAGACTAAAGAGACACTCTGAGATGAACGAGACAATTCCCGATCTACAGTTTGGCTTCAAGAAACATCATTCCACAATCCATCCTGTACTTAACTTCATAGAGGACGCCACTGATAGCTTCAACAAACAAGAATACCTGCTTGCCATATTCTTAGACGTCGAGAAGGCCTTTGATAAAGTGTGGCACTACGGACTGTTATACAAACTGATACAACACGACTTCCCTCCAAGAGACATAATACTCATAAAAAGCTACTTAGAGGACAGGGAATTTCAGGTTGCTATTGGGGGCTCGCTCTCAGAAAAGGTGCAAGTGAAATCAGGGGTACCGCAAGGGTCGGTCTTGGCTCCCTACCTGTTCAATATTTATGTTTCAGATATCCCAACACACCCTAAAATGACAGTGCGATTATTCGCGGACGATACACTAGTTTACACAAGAGACCGAAATATATACTACGCGACACTAGCACTACAACGATACCTAATAACACTTGAGACCTGGCTCACAAAATGGCGAGTGAAAGTCAACACCGCGAAGTCCGCGGCTATGGTAGTGACAAAGAGGAGAAAATTACCACCAGAGAACTTCACTATTTTTCAAGAGAATATACCATACCAAACCGAAGCCAAATATCTTGGAATAACCATCGATAGGAAACTTACCTGGGCGAAACATATCGACAAAACAAAGAAAACTGCAAATGTGCTCTTTATACTGCTTTACCCTCTCCTCAAAGGGCGTCAACTGAGTCAGCAAACAAAGATAACCATTTACAAA
Organism: Timema douglasi; assembly: GCA_901482245.1. Classification (NCBI taxonomy): domain Eukaryota; kingdom Metazoa; phylum Arthropoda; class Insecta; order Phasmatodea; family Timematidae; genus Timema; species Timema douglasi. The sequence continues at coordinate 94,201 of CABEEJ010000681.1, read as the reverse complement.
AGTATAATCCAGCCCATCATCCTCTACGGCTGCGTAGGATGGGGCTACGCGGCCATAACACACATCAAGAAGTTACAAACGGTTCAGAACAAGATACTAAGACTCATTAGCGGAACAGACATAAGAACCAGAATAGACCACCTCCATGAAATAACCAAAAGCAAAACACTCGAAGAGATTTTTAAAGAAAGAAGGGAAAAATTCTACACACAAAGTGTAGCACACAAGAACCCATTGATACGAGCGCTTGGAAACTACAATCCACACGACGAAAGACCATACAAACGCCCAAGGCTCGAATAGAGGAAGTAAAGAGGAAGAAGCAACATCACTCACACCTTCACATTCAAATCCATCCTTCATCAAGTGTACATTTTTACTAATAAAACATGTAATTCCTTTTCAGATAATCATCATAATTTCACAATCAATCATTACCATCCTTCATTAGATATAGAAAATTCATCATTTCACTGTATCACCCTCACTCCATGAGGATAAGGGTTAGCGTATGCTGCCTGTAACTCGCAAAGAAATCCAGCCCTTTCGCAGGCGGCCTGGCCTGACGCTTCTGTCAGGTGGGAACGTCCTGAGTCGGGCTACAAAACAATTCAAACCGTGTACTTTGTACAAACAAATGATTGGTACCAAGTCATATGTATTTAAAGATCATGCAACGAGGATAAGGGTCTGTGAAAACAACCTGTAACTCGCATATTAAATCAGCCAAAGCTTCCCCATCTTGTCAATGTAATTGTTGGCAAGTGGGCTGGTGTCGGCAACAGGGGAAACCCGTCAGAATGTAATGAAGTGAGCTGGAGAGAATATTTCAAGATAGAGATGTGTGATGTACTTTTGTATTTTTGGCAATGAAGTTTCTAGATCCTAATGCCATAGAGTAAGTAGGTACCATAAGTATCATTTATAAGTGTAACATTTTTGTTTACTATTTCCAATAAGATTTTTTTTGTGTCTTGTACACATTCAGTACTAAACTAATTATAAGTAATAAAATATTCAAATTCATAAAACAACAATGTTTATTGTAATTACAATGGGAATATAAAGCTTAGTGCATTTATTGTGATAAATTGAATTTCCTTAATTTATGATTAAAATTATTGTGATTTCATATAAAATATTTGTTTTTAATAAAGCGCTAAATTTTTAAATTATGTCTCCATTAATATTTATAACGTAATATTTAAAAAAAATATTATTAGCTTTAAAACCAAAATATTGGAAATCTAATGTCTAATATGATGTGCAATTAATAATTCTATAGGCCCTTTATATAGGTTAACCAAAATATTCAAGTAAAAGTATATAATAATTAAAGTTATATATATACTAATTAGTTTGTTTGTTTTCTTAACTTACAATAGCATGCATATACAAATCCAGTGTTGATAATTTAACTGTCCAGTAAATAAAATGGGGGGCATTCATATTTCATTGTCTACCCTTACGTAAAACCCCCGAGTTTATTTTGTTTTTACAGTCAATTCTGAAGTCATTAATTAAAAATTGAAAGCGAAGGTTATAATATATATTCGTAAAAAAAACCTGCCACTGTATTGAGCGTTTAATTTTTTTAAAGTTTTCATCTCTATAACTTAACTATTGCTATAGAGATGAAAACATTAAAAAATATAAACACTTAATACAGGGGCATGAATTTTTTTGCCAATAAATAAATATATATATATAACCTTCGCTTACTCTTTTTAATTAATGAATTCAGAATTTACTGTAAAAACAAAGTAAGCTCGGGGTTTAACAACACTAAACCAAAACAATATTATTTAACTAAGCTATACACTTAAGGAGCAAAAAATATGTCTTCCTTTCACTGTTCCTTTTGAGGCTAACTTGTCTTTTTAGCAGACTTATTTTTCTATTACGTAGTCTATCAGTCCTTTAAGCTTTTTGGTCCTCTGCCCCTACTCCAAGGGTGCCACCAATAATCAAGAGAAGCCTGAGACCAGAGTTGTCAAATTGATTGGTTGGTTAGTTGCGGTGTTAACATGTTATTAGATATTTGCTATTTTTAATCATTTGCATTTAAACAAACCAGTGAACCTTAACTATACATAATACATAAAAGGAAAATTAATTATTTTTTTTTGTTAAAAGTTTTGATTATTTCATACTTACCAACGTTGTCTTTAAACTTTCTCTCCCTATAGTGAAAAAGGGTAGAAAATGGAGTAATAGTGGTTGTTTGTCTGGATATAGTGTTGAAAATTTTCAAGCATGAAATTTCTTGTCCTACTATTTGAATTTAAAACGTTGGATTAAATCACTTACGAAATAACCCGTATCGGTTGTCGCATGGTCTAATGCATCACAATCTAATTAAACTAGATTGCCAGTAACAGAATGGTCATGGTTTGAACTCCAGTTGGGTGTATTGAGGGTGTTTTTTTCGTAATGATTTCCTACTTATCTTCCAAGCTAATTCTCGTACAATTCCTCTAAAATCATAATTATATTTCTCATCCCTATTTTAATAGCGTAGTTAATTATGCGTATAACCTGAAGGGGTAATAATATGCGGTAAGCTTACAAACTATATAAGAAATAACTAAGGCTATAACCAGCTAATAATTTCAGGGGAGCTTTAGCGGGCACATCCCCCAATTGCTTTAGGCTAGAAAAAAATTCTAAATTTTTAACACCTCTAGAAGCTCTCTGAAGTGTTTTTTATGGCAACATAACCCACTAACTGCCGAAGGCTAGTAAAAAAATATATATTTAAACAACTCTAGCAACTATCTGAATTGTTTTTATGGCAACAAAACCCACTGTTGTAATTGTACCTTAATTTGATATTGTTTGAACCATAAATAAACCCATATATACTTTGTTCATACAAATTTTTTAGGGGGGGGGGGAGGTTTGAACCCCCAAAATCCTCTCCCCCCCCCCGACTACGGCCTTGTTAAATAACGTAAAAAAAATACTATGCTAAGTCCTTATTAATGTAATGTATTTAAATAAAACATAAACCGCACTAAAACCGTTTATTTGTATATGCCTATGGTAAGCACTATCTAATACAGAAAGATCACAAAATTATTTTACAAGTGGATTATGTAATAAAGCGAACAGTTTTACAAATGCTTGTAACTTGAGAGGAAAGTGTGACATTGAGTGTTCTTTTCCCACATACATACCAGGCCTATAGCATTGCCTTTAAAACGACGATAAAAAGTGTTTTATGGGTGGCATCTGAAAACATTGTTTTATTTTTGTTAATTATGTGAGATCAAATTATATTTATAGACTATTTAGTTTCATTCTAGCTTTAACATGGAAAGAGAAGAAATGTAATATTTTGCTAAGTGTAACGTTTTTCATTTTGTCGTAAGGTGTGCACAAAAAAAAATGAAGACGTCTTTGTTTAGAGGAAGAACTGTTGGCTAAGGTTAATATAATAAGATTATTAACGGTCCGGGGTTCAATCCTTGGTCCCGGCACAGATTTATCTGATTAACAAACCCTTCCTTCACCTCTGACAAGACATCTTGTGAATGTGGGGAATGCCAGGCCTTCACCGTGGTTCGGATTCCACGTTAAACTGTAGGTCCTCCATTCCATCTCACAATCACCCTACCATTACACATTAGCGTAAGTGCGTATAACCCGAACGGGTAGTAAGACGTGGTGATAATAATAATAATAATAATAATAATAATCATAATAATAATAATAATCATAATAATAAGATTATTTACTAAGACAATCAAATATCTCATTTCAGTATTTTTTTCTTCAGAATGTTATCTACGGCCTTCCGCTTTGTTTTAAAGGTGGTTCGTTTTAAACATTTTACATTTCATTGCAGGCTTACCTTAGCCGAAGCCAAAGCTGGCAATCCGAGAATGAGAAGACCATACAATGGAATTATTACAAGACCGTTGGAGTGAAGAATCATCTTGTTTGTCTTGTTAAAAGATGGAAAGGCAAGAGCATTAAACAACCAACGGGGCCCAGGCGACGTGGTTTAACCGTGCTACGTGCAAGCAAGTAGCCACACAAACACACACTTCCACTTAGTGAATGGTAACTGCTGACAAATACTGGAGCGACAGGCTTGCAAACTTCAACTCTTCAACCTGCTAGTTAAATATAGACTACAGTAAGAACCCATACAAACGTTATTTAAGTGCGCGTTAAAAATAATTGATTAGATAGATTTTACTACACTCTTTTTTTAGCACCATGTCTTATTTATTTTTTTATTTCCGTGTCTTACTTATATATTTAGCACCGTGTCTTACTACCCGTTCGGGTTATACGCAAGCATCTTACCACTCGTTCGGGCTATACGCTTATGTACTAATTACGCTGATGGTTTTAAGTATGAGGAAGGCTATATTTAGAGGAAGCGTGCCCGAATTTGCGCGGAGGGAGAGTGTAAAATAATTTTGGAAAACCTCTAATCAGACCTAGATTCGAACCTCAATCTCCCCGTCATCAGCAGTCTAGTCTACTGCGAGAGTAGCACATTAGACCATGCGGTCACCGAAGCGAGTGATAAATTTATCAACGTACCAATAAAATTAAGTTCAATTTTCTATCAAATGATGGTTTAAAATCGGTGTTTACCAACTTATTATTATTATTATTATTATTATTAATATTATTATTATTATTAGCACCGCGTCTTACTACCCGTTCGGGTTATACGCACTTACGCTAATGTGTAATGGTAGGGTGATTGTGAGATGAAATGAAGGACCTACAGTTTAACGTGGAATCCGAACCACGGTGGAGGCCTGGCATTCCCCACATTCACAAGATGTCTTGTCAGAGGTGAAGGAAGGGTTTGGTAATCAGATAAATCTGTGCTGGGACCGAGGATTGAACCCCGGCCGCCAGCACAGAAGTTTGACACCTTACTCCTAGACCGCCAGGTCACCGCTAATTAAAGAAAATGTGTTGACCTCAATTCGATAAAGCAGAATCTTCATTTCCGTAGATATTATTATTTTTTAGCATCTCGTCTTACTACCCGTTCGGGTTATACGCTTTAAGTACTAATTACGCTAATGGATTGAGAATTGGGAAGGTTGAATTAGAGGAAGTGAACCCGCATTTGCGTGGAGAGAGAGAGAGTGGAAAACCATTTAGGAAAAACCAACCCCAGTTCACCCGGTCGAGATTCGAACCTCGATCTCCCCGTCCTCAGCTGTCGAGCTCAACACGACTAGAACGTTAGCTAACTACGTCACCGAGGCGGGTCATTTCCGTAGTTAATTGTTCCCATGTTTCCCACCCCAACACCTTGATGATGGGGATACTTACTATTCTTTCCACACAAATATTATTATTATTATTATTATTACTATTCGGTGACCTGGTGGTCTAGGTTTAAGGTGTCAGACTCTGTGTTGGAGTTCCGGGGTTCAATCTACGGTCCCGGCACAGATTTATCTGATTGCCAAACCCTTCCTTCACCTCTAACAAGACGTGTATTAATCACAACTTGTGAATGTGGGGGAATACCAGGCCTCCACCGTGGTTCGGATTCCACTTTAAACTGTAGGTCCTCAGATTCATATCACAATCACCCTACCATTACACATTAACGTAAGTGCATGTAACCCGAACGGGTAGTAAGACTCGGTGCTAATAATAATAATAATAATAATAATAATAATAATATTAATCCTATTATTTAGCGCTGCGTATTACTATCCGTTTGGATTATAAGCTTAAGTACTAATTACGCAAAAGGTCTAGGAATTGGGAAGGTTGAATTTAGAAGAAGTGAACCCGCATTTGCGTGCCGGGAGAGTGGAAAACCATTTAGGGAAAATCACCCCCAGTTCACCCGATCGAGATTCGAACCTCAATCTTCCCGTCCTCGGCAGTCTAGTTCAATAAAAATATTAGCGCGTTAGCCACCAATGCGGATCTTTCCACACAAATACTGACTGCTGACGAATATTTAGCTTACAATTTGATAAGGGTGGTGAAAAAGAAACACATTAATAGTTAGAGAGGAACTAAATATCCGCGATGTAAAGCTAGAAAGGTCATTAGAATTAACTATATTCCAGCTGTACAAAGCTTTCTTAAGGAAAGAGACGAACATTAATCTTTAATTTTTCAAGAATAAAACATCATTTTCAATCGATTATCCTTTACTAATTGTAAAACTTAGAACCATAAAAGCATGATAAGCCAGTGCGATAAAGACGTTTCTTCCCTGAAACAAAAAATACGAGTCCCGTACATTCATTCAAAGGACAGAATCCATAGACTAGTGTTAGAGTCTAACGAAGAGACGGATACATTCTCAAAACTTGTAAACTCATGGGTGAAGAACTAAAAACTTTTAAACGGAATAATTTTTCAAAAACGAAAGAGAGTATTGCGAAAGAAGTTAATTTAATAGATCCTAGCAACTTATACCTTAACTCAATGAATTATTTTGTAACACCCTCTCTGTATCCTCATACTACCCGACCAGTGAAAGTAATAAAAGGGAGAGGATGAACTTAACATACAAAATAAGTGGATATTATAAAAATATGTAAATTCAACAATGAGCAGTTTATTCAATTGAAAGACAAGAGCGCAGTTAACAGTACATGGTCTCATTATATCATAATGAGTTCTGTTGGAAATTATGCTCGAAGTAAACAACTTTACATAATTAAAGTTGCGCAAGTGTATTCACCAAAAAGACACATGA
>CABEEJ010000681.1:69782-85107 GCA_901482245.1 Timema douglasi | reverse complement strand
GGGGGGGGGGGGGGGGAACTGCGTTTGGATGGGGAAACTGGTCCTATCATGATGTCAATATTACCTCAACCCTAACGAGCCCCGTGGTGTAGTGGTAATTGAACCTTGCTACGAGCTTATATATCCTGGGTTTGATTCCTGGATGGTACCTTTGGTATTTTTCCCTTTAGGAGAATAATCCCAATGGTCACCAGGGTTTGGTTAGTTAGGCCTAAGTTAAGTTAAGACTCACACTGGCTCCAAAACTTCATAATAACTATCATCGCATCATCTCATGACGGGTACGATATTTAGAAACCTCTTATGGTGTACCCAGGGCAACGTTCTGTGCCAACACAGCGGCTAATAGTCCACATCAGCGGTTCCAAAAGTGTGCTCCACGAAGAGAATGGCGAGAGAGAAAAAAATATATAAAAAAATAGCAAGATCTCAAAACTGTGTGTTTTGCGAGCATGAACTGTGCTTAGGTACCGTCAGTATTTGTTATAAACTATTCAGCTCTAGCAGCGTGCTGTGAATCAGTGTAGATAGCAAGTATTATAAAACCGAAGTGCATATTGTCATGCATCACCTAAATCAGCTTTGGCCGCCTGCATCTTCTTAGAACTGTGCAAAATATCTCAAACGCTGGCAAAGCACACTGACTGCACATGACAAAACCAGATGTAAATCCGACGGTGCCAGCTAACCTTGTCTCTGTGAGAACTTCGCCGCCACGCTTTCAGATACGATGGTTAGCTTCAACACCTTTCCAGAATTGTTTGTGAATACTGTTGTAACTCGGTTTAGTACCTGTGTTAGGTGTTAGGTGATAATATCGTCACCCTTATACTAAATACACGTATGCGATAAATTGGTGTTTTGATTAAATGGTATTTAAAGCTCCAATTTTCAATGACTTTCAAAGGAAAAAATTAAGTTTATATCAAAATGTAAGCTATTTAGAACTCAAATAAGTAATTTGTGCTTTTGTTATACACTAGTATATCGACTAATAACTTTAAAAATTCAGTTAGGTAAAAACAGCAAAAAATGCACTTGGGTACCTTTAGCATCAGGGCTACGATAGTCTACTTTAAAAGTGATCCACGATTCAAAAAGTTTGGGAACCGCTGGTCTACACCTAAGTCGACCAAACCTTGATGTCAAAGACCCTCCCAGTCAAATGTGCCCTACGAAAAAAAAAAGAACTCAACCCTAAGTTTCTTGCCTCTCCTGACCTCTTGGGAATCAAAATTTATGTCCATTCGACAAAATAGCGTTACTAACCACAAGATTTGTCCAAAATATAATGTCATATGGATGTTAGAGTTACCCCGTATGCGTAACTTTATCAAAAATGAGAGGAAATGTAAGAATAAATGTATTACGAACAATATGGGACAATTCTTTGTTGATACTCAAGTAAAATTATTTAATAAGAAGATGGGAATAGTTAGGTCTAAAAGTTTCTACGCTTCTCTCGCCTTTTTATTGTAAAAACCTGGGCACTAACCTCATATGGTACTAGATTTCCGGAAACCTAATTAAAAGGTATGGTATGAAGCCATCCCACTTCTCATTATCGATGTAACGTTTCGATATTTGTGGATGGCTTGGATCTTACTCTTTAATAGTTTATTATTTATTTAGCACCACGTCTTACTACCCGTTTGGGCTAAAAGCTTAAGTACTAACTATGCTAATGAGTTAGGAATTGGGAAGGTTGAACATGGATGAAGGGAACCCGAGTTTGCCTGGAGGGGGAATCACACCAATCACACCAATTTCACCCGAGTGAGATTCTAACTTTGATCTCCCAGTCCTCATATTTAATAGTTGATTTGGGTGACCTGGCGGTCTAAGGGTAAGGTGTCAAACTTCTGTTCTGGCGGCCGGGGTTCAATCCTTGGTCCCGGCACAGATTTATCTGATTACCAAACTCTTCCTTCACCTCTGACAAGACATCTTGTGTCACAATCACCCTACCATTACACATTAGCGTAAGTGCGTATAACCCGAACGTGTAGTAAGACGCGGTGCTAATAATAATAATAATATTTAGCACCGTGTCTTACTACCCATTCAGTTTATACGCTTTAAGTACTAATTACTCTCATAGATTAGGAATTGGGAAGGTTGAATTAGAGGAAGTGAACCCGCATTTGCGTGGAAAACTATTTAGGAAAAACCACCCCCAGTTCACCCGACCGAGATTCGAACCTCGATCTCCCCGTCCTCAGCAGTAGAGCTCAACACGTCAAGCGCGTTAGCCAACTACGCCACCGAGGCGGGTAATAATAATAATAATAATAATAATAGTTGATTTGTTGTTTAGTAAAACCTAGCCTCGAGACCCACTGATTGAAACACAGTCATTGAAGTTAAATTTGTTGGTTAATTGTCCAAACAGAGTGATTGCCAGAGTCTGATATTGTAACTAGTTTGCTTCCTTGACCTAGTCACACCTTTACCACAAGCAAGTGGTACCTCTAATGAACACGGTGCCTCGCGTGTCTCCAACCTCTTTGGGCGGTGCAACTGTCGTGGCCAATTTACGAACTACCAAGCTGCACCAGACAACTGCGCCGCAACCATCCAGACCGAACGGGGTGCGAAGGGATCTCGACGGCAACTTTACACGCTCCCCTATCTTCCCCCAAGAGAGGGAATTAAACCAGTCAGACAGGTTAAACTAAAAAACAAAATTGATGGGGTCGGGGAAAAAACATGATAACCTTCATTGATTTAGATGGGGTACTTTCACTATTTAAACGTCTTTAAAATCCAGAAATCTAGCTATAAAAAATAAGTAAAATATTCATGAATATTAGATATCCTCAAGGTCTTGACTGACTATAAAAACAACTTGTAATTCAAGTGGAATGCAACCAGAAATCACTGCTAAAATATTTTGTGGTTAAATGAGGGCTATAATGTTTTGGCTTCAACCTTCTCAATTATAAATACACTAGACAAATAAATGATATAACACAATCGCACAAACTTTCTCATATTGTTCTAGAGTTTTGAAGTAAGTTTACAAAAATTGTTTTTTAGTAAACTACCCTTGTATAGGTGTTTACATAAAACAAACATATAATCTTGTTATTCACAATAATCACTCTTTATATATAAATTTAAAACCAGATTGTTAATATATATAAAATCAAATTTTCAAAAATAAGTTAGTTGTACACTAACCTAAATTATTTGTTATTTATAAAAATAAAAATATATTCTTATTCATCACGAAATACTATTAACAGATTCTCATTTTAAATTCAATCTTCAAGTTCAATTTCCAAAATATTCGTATTTTACATAAGCCTAATTTGTTTTAAGTAAACTACCATTTAAGCTCATTTATTTTAGATAAATAAATATGCGATATTAGTGATATGTAAAATAATCACCAAGTACCAATTTAGAATCAAATTGCTAAATCCAATTTTAAAATATTGAAACTAAAAAAACAGTCGCCAGTAAATTACCAATAACCAAATTGTCCTTACTAAACAAGTATCCATTTTAATTTCTTGTGTCCTGTCAAACCCTTCCCAGACAAACATTTTAAGCAAAATCGTTTTAGCCATTTTCATAAATCACTTCTTAGCTAAATACCCTTTATCGAATTTTTACCAAAAACAAAGTACACGGGACTCCCAAGGAACCCAATTTTAACTAAATCGTTAGTAATAGTAATATACAGCCGTAGTAGCGAGGCTTTATTGTGGCCCTGTGCTCCCCATGGAGAGTTGAAGGAATGAATAATAATAATAATAATAATAATAATAATAATAATAATTATTATTATTATTATTATTATTATTATTATTATTACTAATCTGAGTTGAATTAAACCTATCCCATGTTGATTGTGGCATGTAAGAAATCCCTGGAGGTTATGTGATAGTACCGTTCCAGAATAATAATTATTATTATTATTATTATTATTATTATTATTATTATTATTATTATTTTGATCAAAGCCTAAGCCTCTAGTAAATGAAAATAGTTTTATTAGTATCCAAACTGATCTCCGGAGTGATTTTTTGAAATATATTTAGCATCGTGTTCTACTACTGGTTCAGGTTATACGCATACATACTAATTATGCGAATGTGCCAGGTATGATACATTTTTAATTTAGAGATAGTTTTCCCATATTTATGTAGAGGTAGAGTGGAGATTTATGTAGAGGTAGGAAAAACTACCCTCAGCTTACCCGACCGGAATTCTAACCCTGATCTCCCCATCATCGGTAATCTAGTCTATTAACTTACGAGAGCTATAATTTATATCAGGTTAGTCGAAAGTTTTTCATCACAAGAGCCAAATATGATTATAAGTTTGCACCACAGGCCAAAGATATATTTTGCAATCCAATTGACTTAATATGGCTCACACTTACCTCGGTGGCCAAATAGTCTAAGCTGTCATTCTCGTGTTATACTAGACTGCAGATTACAGGGAGATCGGGATTTTAGTCCCGGTCGGGTATATACCAAGGGTGGTTTAACCTAAATGTTTTTTCATTCTCGTTAGACACAAATTCTGGTACACTTCCTCTGAATTCAACCTTCCCCACCTCTAACGCATTAGCGTAATTAGTACATATGCGTATAGCCTGAACATGTAGTAAGGCTTGGTGCTAAATATATTATATATGGGCTTACAAACAACAATAAACAATTACTTTCCTCACATATCTATAAATTGTATTTTTTGTTGGTAGAATCTTTGAAGTCTTACTGCCAAAGAAATTTATAAATCTTCCAAAATTTTATTATAAAATAATCATTCATTTACATTTTAACAAAACAACTTAGCATTAGTCTATAAATATATATTTATTATAAATTATACATATTTTTACTTCTCAAATAAATATTTTTATTTTATTCATTAGCTATTTACTATCTGCAGCCGAGGATTTACCTTAATTTTCCTCCAGGATTATGTGAAAGCGAAAATGTAATGAGCGCGGGCCGTATATGGCCCGTGAGCCACCAGTTTACTACTCTGTCTTAGACCATGCTCCCGACGAAGCGGGTGGACACTAAATTAATCTCGCTTCAACTACTAAGCTTATAATAAATAACACCATTATAATTTAAATAAATACGTATTTTTAAATGATATTCTGATGGAGTACCTGTGTGGACATAAGAAATAACATCCTGCACTGCTGTCAATATTCTAAATCCACACTATAGTAAATGTTTAGAACCAAACAATAATATGAACAACTCATTAAATTATTGTTATTATGACTAAAAATATAAACAACACAGCAATAGAAGGTTTATCCATGCAATTAAATTATTCATTATAAATTAAAATGAGATTTTTATTGAAACCCAATCGTCTACATGATGTAATTTTATCAAAATAATTAAACTACGTTTTATCTGTGTAGCAATAAATGTAATAAAAATGTACATTTACAGTATGCCATATGTTATTAGACTAAAATGTATCATTTATTTTACCCTGAAAGGTAGCCGTCTTACTTTGATGGACTACGCTATGGCCCTATTTTATAAGCTACGCCATAGTGGAAACGGCAAGGTAAGCTTGCTACCTTTCTGGGTAAACTGAATGTACAATCAAACATCAATCGATTAATCTTGAAGGGTTTTGAAAATTTAATCATGGACGATTTGGTCAATGATTTTAACCATGACCTCTACATGAAAAAGCCATGGAAAGCTTATTTAATAACAATTTTAGTTTAAGGTGTGGGCACCTGCTCATTGTTATGTATTTTATTAAACGTGCAATACAGTCATAATAATTCCTTATATTACCAGTTTATCGACACTTTCTTCACTGTCGTAAAAAATAAAAAAATTCATAAATTCTAGAAATATTGGGAGGGTTATAATTTTAAACTTTATCGCTTTCTGTCACCAGAATAATTACGATTCCTAGATTATGAAGGACAGGGGCAGGCATATGGCCAACAACATATGCTCTAATACAAAAATGTGAACATATGAAAGATATCACGAAAATAAACTACTTAAGGTATTGTCTATCTAGTATTAAGTTTAACAATAACTATTACTTTATTTGTTATTATTAGAGTTATTTTCAAGCATTCGTTATTTCAAATTTTACCATCACTGTATTGATAAGCCTACTCCTAATATCTCGTGAAGTAATATTAAATATAATTTACAAAGTATATCACAAACAGGTGATGTAGCTCTTCTAGATTCAGGGTTAAAGTGCATATCTTGCTTCTAAATGTTTATTAGTTAATGCGTATGAACAATAGGCAGTGTTTTAAACTGCTAGCATGATTTACTAGCATCTGTATTAATGAGATAGGTAGTTGACAGCAGAGCATGTCTTTATATGAAGGGTAATTGTTTGACTCTTTCTTGAGAGGAATGTATTCACACACACAACCAACATGACAACGCAAGATCACAGAAGAAACAAGGTCGCCGGAAAAGGTAAACTAATAAAAAAAAAATCAATTAATCTATATTTGAGCTTAGCCATGTTGTAAATACTGTATGAATCTTATTTTCCCATTGTGTTTATGAGTTAGTGAAGAGTATTTGGAACTAACGAACATTTTAGCATATTGATAAGAAATTAGTAAAATATTTGACACCTCACTTAGAATGAATACCTCGACAAAATCTCTGGAATAAAATGGCACTATTTAAGCAAAAGGACAAACTCACACAAATGGTAGATTATGCATAACAAAGCCTGATGAATTCCAAACCATGATTCCTCTTCCATTCCCAAAAGCAATGGGTGTTTATTTAGGCATTAACTTATATGTATTAATATCCAGATACAAATCAGAGGCGTATAAATAGCTTAAAATGATTTATAGCTCATACATACTTGAGATCTTTAACAAAATCCCGTTTCAAATTTCACAAAGAAGATAAGTTAAAAGCATAATAAAGACACGTTCTATTTTCCAAAAAAACACTTATTTTCATGATGTGGAAAAGGGAAAATTGTAAGTAGAAACTGACAGCAGTTGACAAAAAGGTGAACTATCTTTAAGATAATTTATTATATGGAGCGGCTCAATAAGGAGAGTAACTGATGAAAAATACATTATAAAAAGGTTTTTGTTTCCTTTATTTTCAAATTTTTGTGTAAGCCTACATGGTATTTCAGTTCTAGACTCTACTAAGGAATGTTTGTATGTATAGCCCGGTCAGTATCGACAAAAGGATTAAATTGATCAAAATAATTTTATCCTGATAAATTTTATATCTGGTGTTTAAAATAAATAGAATTTAAACTTGTGTTTGCTCAGCTTTACATACCTTGGGTGAGTTAAAATATTCCAAAAAATTTATTAAGACTATGTTGGTTACGTTTCAAATTTATAATTTATAAATATTTTCAACTACCAGTATTCAAGAAATAATTTCACAATACATTTTAAAATTTAATTTTGTTTACTTTCACTTAAATACGAGTTTTTTATAATAGATGTATTTTATACTAATGCAAAACAATTTTTTCTCTCTTGTATTGTATAAAGTGTTAAATGGTCGTGGAATGGCGAAAAATGAATGTCAATGAACGCAGGGGCAGCTCTGTGCCAAAGGATTATGCCGACAGTCAGACAAGGACAGAGAAAGGGTGCATAGGGTATTTTGCTTAGTAGATTCATTCCTTATTCCCACATACAAATTTCCCCCCTCCTCCCTCCCGTGGTCCATCTACAATGCCCAATGAACGAAAACAGCTCCTTCAATGAGCCCTAAGTCTACCATTGCTTGTTATTAACTAGCCTCTTCTCAGAGCTCGTCATTGATTTGTTGGAAAAGAATGTCGTACACCATGGCTTAGAAGTGTACTGCTGATATTCCTACGTATTGAAAACAACATCAGTATTAAACGTTATTTTAATCCCCCGTACTGAATGATAATTGGCATACGTGTTAGATACATTCCATTACCATTAAACCCACACAAGACCAAACCCCGATACAGACACACGTTCATGTACGACAACCTTGATTTATTTATCATCAAGATATGAATCTTAAAACGTGTGGCTGGATGAATCTGCGGGAAATGACACTATTCAAATATACAGATTCAGATATGCTTGTTACTACTTTTTACACAACGATGCACAGTATAAAATGAATGGTGGAAAAAAAATACTATAATATTCTATCTTTAATTAAAGAGTACGGAGGGGAAAAAGGAGGAAGAAAAATGTATTCAAAAATTCTGGAATAAGCTCTGGACCTTACATAAAAATACATGAAATAATCTGGTGATCCCTCAAGTTAAACAACTGATGCCTTAAGTGAGAAAATACTAATGCTAGGCTGCCCTCCAGTTAGCCTCACTTGACTAAATAGTCGCCCCAACCAGAGGCAGCCCATACTAATGTGCAAGGTCAGAAACATATTTAAGTTAAAAGGTTTAAGGGTAAAGCTAGTATACTGCTTCATTGAACCTCAATATTAAGAATAAATTGATTATATCTCAAAATCGATTAAAAAATATATAGAAGCATAATGTGTTTACCTCTTCATTTTATCTTAGCCCATATCCAGAAGACCAAGAACCAAACAAAACGGCGTGGAATCATAAACTAACCATCCTCATACTGATATGAACTTTCCCACCGTGCAATTGCATCTACATAGTCTGAGGCTAGGGCTAGCACAACTCTCAATGACTGGACCATACTTTATTTGATATTTATTCATTGAGCATAGCTATGCATTATACTCGTACAACATGTTCTCATGGTCATGGTCATGCATACATAATATATTATCATTAATCTGAACAAAGGTTTATACTTAAACAACATTATATTAGTAAGCTGAACTCAGCATTATGCTTAGAATTAATCATACCCGTGCATGATACTTCCATGGTATTTATAATCGATATTCATTCTTGGCCACCATTTAAACAGTGATATACTTATTGACTATACCCAAATGCCATTTGAATTTAATTCATTGACCATATCCAACAAAATATCATAGTCCATCGAAACATGGATCGTACTTGCAATAAGCGTTCATTAATCAGAGGCTTACAACTCATTAGCTCACTAATACAAAAAATACATGACACCTGTATGATATCCGATTGTTTATTAGAGTCAAGCTTCATACTTAAACAACATTATTTTTGTTCATTGATAAGCGCTCTACACCATACTTAGACTATATCATAGGCGTGAATGTTACTTACCTATTTATTTGATGACCAATCAAAGTCATATGTCATAATTGAACTACTTTTGATTATTGATGGCAGTCATGCTTTAAAGTCTGCTGTTGAATTATACTCAGTAATCACATCAAATATGAAAGATAAAGGAAGCCCCTCATCATGATATGGCATTCCTTCAAATATGCCATGTTCAGGTTTTTGAACACTGAGCCAAAGAAGGACATCAGTTTCATCTTTCATGGGTTTCATTGGCTCTCCCCATCACACCTTAATCCAGCCCTGAGCTTTATTTACTTCTGGTCTAACCAAGATATCTACCTCAAGTCTACAACAGAAT
The DNA here is from genome assembly GCA_901482245.1 of Timema douglasi. Taxonomy (NCBI): domain Eukaryota; kingdom Metazoa; phylum Arthropoda; class Insecta; order Phasmatodea; family Timematidae; genus Timema; species Timema douglasi. Next base: position 75,590 of record CABEEJ010000681.1, on the reverse strand, counting down.
CTACCGTAAAATTTTAAAAATCTTATTACTGGAAACATTCAAGGTAAGCTCTCATTAGCTGGTTACATCATTATGAAAACATTTCTATCTAAATCGTCAAAGAAGATATCCTAACATGTAATGTTAGTAAAGAAACGACCAGAACCAAAGTTGGACCATTCTAGATATAAATCAAATTTTTATTGTTTTATCATGGTTAAATTTATAAGATATCAACCTGGTGTAAACGTAAGCTACTGTCTTGTGTCTAAGTATTCAATGGATCTAACCGTTCAAGGTAAGAATAAATATGAAACATATGTTATATCAACCAAGTGTACATAAAGATGTATCATTGTGGCTCTGTGTATCAATGACTGTAAGCATAGTTGAAACTTTCAAGGTGAGATTCGCAACTTGGTGTAAGTATAAGTGACTGGTAACATAATGGTGCTAGGCATGCATACTATTGTTAATTACATCATGGTGAAGTCTATGAGCTATCAACGAGGAGTACCATCATTGGTCTAAGTATCTATGTCTGGAACCAAAGTGTAACCATTCAAAGCAGGTTTTATTCCTTGGTTGACTCGTTAAAGATATCAACAGAAGGTGTCATCACGGGCATAAGTATTAATGACTGGACCCGTAGTAAGCCATTAGTGGTAAGAATCATATATTACAAGAAATCATGCCCCTCTAAATGATTAAAAAAGAAGATGTGTAATTTCGACTTTATCGAAAATACTTACTTTCCGTCTGTGTAAGGTTTATTCAGAATATCATGCATATATAATAATTTTAGCTCATCTGATTCTCCTTAATTGAACAACTCATATTCCAATCTTGATAAGAGGCGTCAGTCATGTTTCATACTTAAAACATATTTGATTAACCTAGTGTATATCTCATATTTATTCATACCGTGCTTTGATAGGCTACATATTTCAGAGGGTTATGAATCTTAATTATTAGTCATTTGATCTATATCTACCGATCATCCTATATTTCATAATTGGCCATATCTAGAAGACCATTAAGCATTATTTATCGATAAAGCCATAATTCCTACTTATTAGAGCCATGTGACATACTAATAACACATAAGAACACCCTAAATTAAATAGCCCCTAAGATAATATTTTAACATACAATGTAACCTTATTTCGATCTTCAGTTTTTAATATTTGTTACGTACCCATTACTATAAGATATTTCACTCCCTTTCATTGATTTGAATAATGCATCATACCTACAATACATTTTATCATCAAGTAATTTACCATGTAGCTCATTATATCTTTGTTCATTATTCATACCACAGTTCATATTTGCTAGGACTATACAATAGACTTATTAGACATTAGATCATTTTACATTAATCATATACTTTTATCTTATCTGAGAGTATAAAAATAATGCTTTTATAACATTCGATGAAAGCTATGCATTATACTTACACAATATAAGACCATTCTTTAATATTCAAAGACATGGTGTTCGATCAGAGCCACTCAATATATTTATTCAGTCATGTAACATTGTTCTCAAAAATGATCCATAAATCATCCAAACCATGAATCATAAGATAATCGTAAATGTCTGATACGTATACGTTATATTTACTTGATAAGAGTCATGCATAATATTATAACTCATTTTTCAGAGTCATGAATAATTATCGAAGATTTTACTCGTTTACGATCCATCCATCCACCATTTATACTAGATTATCATCCACAAATCTGACCAGTGTCATGATCAATATTACCATTAATTGATCAGAGTCTTGAATAATGTAACATTCTCCTAGTTCATGATACATTCATACACCACTCATGTTTGACTATCATTCTCTTATCACAGCCATCCTTTATATAATTAACAATCAATCTTGATACTTACACGATGTACTTGATCAGTTTCACACATGATATCGATATTGTAACATTATACTCAAGCGTATAACCCGAATTGGTAGTAAGACGCAAAGCAAAAAAATGTTGTACTTCATGATCTACCAATTAAACATTTATACCAGATAGTCATCCACCAATATGTTTAGTCGCGCATGATGGATGCAATGATCATTGTAATGAATCAATTAACATTGTACTCATTCATGATCCAAATATCCAAATATATACTTGAACATTATTCTCGGATCAGAACTATGCTTCATAAAATCATTGTTAATGTCTGATACGTAACCGATTACCATTCAAAACAATGCATCGTTCATAAATCCAAATTATGTTTGACACTCTCTCATATTTTTAGGTGTGGCAGATTACAGTGTAAGACTAAATCTTACAGGATGAAAGAAGGATGCTGATTGGCTACATATTTGATATCTACTTGATCTTTATACAGTCCATACTATTTTATATCTATCTTAGCCCTTAAGGATTTCCTGACTAAGTCGTGGGTTAAATCTCTGGCATGATCGTACCAGGTTGACACCTTGGCTACCATGAAAACTGTGTACTCTCACCACAATACTGTGTGACACATAAATTTCCATACATAAACATACCAGAAAATGTTAATTTTACAATGTTTTCATATCAGATATTATATATACACACACACACACACACAAAATATTGGCTTTGAAAAATAACAAAGTAAATAGTTTTTCCAGTAGACTGGCGTGCTCAACTTGATCAAAAGCTATTTTACACATCCATCAAAATAGTTTTATAAATTTTCTTCTTGTTAAAACAATCAAGTTCATCCTCTGCCATAATTGTTTCAGGACCAATCATTGATTTTTGTGTTATGGTCCAAATTAAATGTCAGAATTTTATTTTGTCGTAATTTGCTATAATATTTAAATCTCTGAGAACTAATTCTTAAAAAATGGAGTCAGCTAAGCATAGTAATAGGTGTGCAATTTTGAGGAAATTTAACATTATTTTCTGTTTTAGGGGAGTAAAGACATCCATTACGTTGGGAATATTTTAAAAATAAACTAAGTCCCTCTTGTAGGAGAATGACACAATATATAATTTGCCAGTGTGTTCGTAATCTCACGTCATCCATGAATAGCAAAAGTTCTCCTTTTTGATCCTATAGCCATGAGTTATCTAATTAATTCTCAGAATTGTTTTCACTGTATTAACTGCTTCAGATAAGTACGTATTCCAGTTCATTACTTTTATTGGCTTGTATAGTCCTTAAAAGTCTGATGGAGCTGTCCTCGTCATATTAGATTTTATATTAATGATAATATACAGAATATAATCTGACAAAATAGGTTTGCGCCAGGGTCATTCATAAACATAATTTGGGCATCGGTTTTTACAAATAGGTTGTAGAAGTCAATAATTTAGTATTAGTCAGTATCATTTAGTTCTGTGAATTTACCGACTGCTTACAAACATTTGTCCTTACCCCCGACAAGTTTGAAATTCTACCTTGAATTTGTTGGGACTCTTGACCCAATCATTGGAGTATTTCCGTCATGGCGTCATTTCACCCTTCACGGTATCTAGGGCTAGGTTTATTCACCACTTCAATTTCCTCCCCTTTAACACTAGGGCACTGTCTAATTAAGTGTAGTGAGATTGGTAGAGGAAGCATATTTTTTTTATTGTAACTTCCCCTGTTTATTCGTACTTTGACCCGTTGGCTACCCCCAAAGAGCATTGAAATCTCCTGGTTGCCTAACTTGATAGTGAGTAGCTATGGTCCCGGTCGTTTGAGGTGAGAACGACCAAAGAGGACGCATGTCATAGTAAACCGGTCTATTTAGACTATTGAAACGTCACACTCCTACGTCTACCCTGTTAGAGTGAATGGCCCCTTTTTGATATTCCTCCAACAAACACACATTTTATTGGGAGATTTGAATTTTATTTCTGCTCTGATGTTTGAGAATAATCTATACTGTTCCTGATATGAAAAATACCCTCCATGACGCCAGAAGAGTGTCTGTATTCTGATGAAATACTCGGTGACTGATTCCTCAGGTTTTTGTTTGTTATTTATGATCTGGTCCTTTATTACCTGAGCATATTCTATCTAGGAAAAAACTGAGTGTGGAACTATTGACAAAATACTCCCACTCTGTGCAGATATTGGTGTGATTTCTCAAGCAGTTCCTCTTGGTTCCTTTATATAGTTCTGGTAAAGTGGTAAGAATCTCCTTGTCGGTTAATGTGTAGTTGATCTTATTTGCATCAATATTTCCGTGAATTCCACTGGTTGGAGTGCTATTGTAACTCATAGTTCTACTTTTTATAATGTTTAAAGACATACTCTCCCGCTATGCTAAATATTATCCTCGCCCTCTGCTTGGAATAACGTTTTATCTACGACCCTATCTGTCCCTTGGGGTGGATTCCCCATAGAAATTTCTTGTTTCAGGATCCAATCTTTTTTTATTTGAATAATACTAGTGTCGGAAGATTTGACTCCTCCTTCCATGTCAGGAAAAATGAACAATTGAAACCCAATTTCATAAATTCACAAGTAATACCATGAAATTACTGAAAACATATCTAAATTTAAGACGAAAATACAAGTACGCTGAAAGTGACTCCCTTAAATGTAGGCATTATTGCAAAGAACAAAAAAATAAATCGTTTAGGTTTACTATATAAGAAATAAAACCTAAAAATTGAAATTACTAAAATATGCTCAAATTTAAAACACAAAACACGCTAGCAGTGGTTTTACTACGTGGAGGCACTGTTGCAATGAGCACTAAAAATATTTTTGATTTACAATCAAAGAAACAAAACTATAATAAAGGTAAATGTTAACAAAAACTAAAAAAATTACTAAAATACATAAAAATTGTACACGCTATTGCAATCAGGTTAACAGTGGCTCTGTTAAATGTATGCATTGTTGCAATGAAGAACAAAGTAAATCGTTTAAATTTATTTTCAAACAAAAAAATTAAACCTATTCAATTTACAGTCAAATCCATATAATAACTTATTAAATACCTACATTTAAGACGCAAATGCCAGTTCAATAACAGTGTATCTCTTACGCAGAGATACCGTTTCAATGAACCATAAAATACATATGCAGTATTTACTATTATAGTTTAGTCTCTACATTTAACTATAAATTGTTGTATTTTAAAAATGAATTATTGTGCACTGTATGCCATGGATTTATCACTAATAGTTAAGCACTATGCATGAGTTTAACCTAGACATATCTATGTAAATCAATGATCAAATGACAGGTGACCGGCTACTCAAGTGTATTTTTTATTTGTATAAGAAACACAATTTAACTTCTAGTATTAATGTATAAAACGACTAAAAACATACCTAAATGATTTAAGATTCAGATGGATACTTACTATATAAGAACGATAAAGTTGTTTACTCTATTGCTTAGAAAATATGCAGAATAACAACTGTGACGCTCACACAGAGGTCGGGAAGTGTGCCCCAAAAAAATAACCATGAGGTCACAAGAGAAACATTTTTTTATTTTTGATAAATTACAATGGTATAATAATTCAAGAGTACATCAATGGCTTAATCAGCCTACGCTTAGTCTGCCAAAGTACAGACTAAGCCGCCATAACTTGCAATATTTTACTCGTCCCACAGAGGGAACATAGAGTGAAAGTTAGAAGTCAACATTCAAATTTAGCGCCCAAGGGCGTGCTTACATCCATAGCTTTAACTGGAGTATAAATTAACAAGAAAAGTGCTCATAAAACTTAGCCTCGCATAACTTATGAAAATATACATGATTTGTCGGCCTAAGTATTTTAAGTAGAGGTTCCAACAATGGCCGTTGTGGACCTATCCTAAATTACCAAGCATAACCTAATCTAACAACAATACTTGTAAA
>CABEEJ010000681.1:42538-66995 GCA_901482245.1 Timema douglasi | reverse complement strand
ACCGGGACAGTCACTGTTTTCGAGACAATTAATAAGTATTGGACAGACGGATACAATACTACTGTTACAAGTCTTGTTGGGGGCACTTAGGGCGTTTTTACATTCCTTTACTAAGGGGAGAGATTGTTTGCGATGTTCTTTGTTTGTATCATCCCCCCCACCTCCCTCACCAACTACCTGAACTTGACTTGGCGCAATTCGGGTCCGGGATTAGTAAACAGTTTTTAATCCCTTAATAACTGGCGCAATTCGGGTCTGCCCACGTATATATAGGTTGTTAAAAAAGGGGTTCAGAAATTATGAATCTTGTTGTACACATTAATATGAGTAGAATGATTTTAATGATGTTACATAACCTCTAGTTGTGTCTATATGTCGGTAAACTCCAATAATAATTTAATAATAATAATAATAATAATAAAAGCATCTTAGAAAGTATAGGTCTACAAACCTAATAACATAGAGGTAAAGACAATTTTGTATTTTAGTAATAAGAAATAAATGGTACGGTGCACCACACATACTTTCTATCGCTTTTATCTTGAAATAGACATTTACTAAGAAAATGTAAGATTTAGGAAACGAAATAAGAGGTATATACATTTTTGTAGAAAAACTAGACCAAAAATCATAAATGAAATAATATACACTGTTACACTATGCAGGGGTGGATTAAAGGCCGTACGAACTGGGCGGCTGCCCGGGGTGCCAGCTTGAGGGGCGCCAAACAGAGCTAGACATGACCTAACGTAACCTGTGCGGGATATGAAAATAATCATCAAACCTAACAACTTCAAACCTACCGTAACCTGGTCGTGATATGAAAATAGTCACCAAACCTCCAAATCTAACAACTCCAAACCTAGCGTGGACAGGGCGTGATAGTGGAGTTGCTAAGATTAACAAACTTTCAATTTTTGATACTAACATGAAATTTTACACATTAGTATAATTTTGTGGTGAGTAAAATAGAATCTGGTGCCACTCTTAAAAAGTTATTTTACATTTGCCAGCTTTAAATAATTGCGCCCTAAAACTTTTTTATTTGCAATTATAACGTAAACCATTAATAATGTTAAAAAGTGTTTGTTAACTTATAATAAAAAAAATAGAGGATGACATTGTCTACAAAACAGGTTCTTATAGTTTTATTTGTAATCCTAACAGCTGTTACCACCCACTCTACTACCTCTTATCTAAGACCATGGATAGACAAAAAGGTGGGAGGGTGGAAACATTATAGACATACTAAAAGGCAAAACATTGTAAAGATTTAAATAACAATATAAATAGTTCATTCATAGGTAATAGCAATAACAATAATTTGCTTGGCCTCAAAGGTTAAACGGAGGTATGTCGGAAATCAATTAAATAATAACTTATTTATTGTTTGAGCAGTACGTTTACTAGAATGTTATTAAACGAGTAACATATTCTACAGTCGACTAGGTCAGTCTTGAAGAGACAGAGCATTTTATAATGTTGAATATTGAACAAATTATTGTTCATTATATATCGAACCAGGTATTTATGTGATGACAAAAACAGGATCTTAATGGGCAACTCTAAATTGTCACTAAGGGTGTCTGATCTACTTTTGCGAATGCAGACATAAAAAGGTTAAATTTAAATGTTAATATCACTCAGATATTTCAAACAACACGTGAGTTTGGCTTACAGACTTTAAGTCAAACTCCCGCGGAACTATTATATGTCGACACAAAAAATAGGTGTAAACAAAATCCCTTCTTGTTAATAATTACTCGTCTAATACTTGAAGTAATGAATTGTTATGAAACCAATCAATTCTAGCAAAAGATTTGGAAAAATATAAAAGTCTATTAAATTATTTTACATAAAATTTATCAATCAGCAAAAGTTACCTTAATTAAAATATATATATATATCATTATAATTAACAAAAGGAACAATAACAAAAGGGTAAAATTATTATTACTGGTAACCACAATTTCAAGACAATTTACATTTAATACGCCAAACAACCAATTAACTAATAATTGTTGTCATCTAAAATTGTAAGTGACTTGACAGACACTAGCGCCTATGTGGCGACATAAATTAATAAGTGTTTCATATCAAAAATTACTTCAAATCAATAAACATTTAAGTTAGCAAAGATTACTACGCCTATTCTGAGTAATACAAAATATAACGTTAATTTAGAGCTCAAATATAAACTCGACATAGTTTATGTCCATTGAATATTACGTAGAACAGTTTATCCTGATTAGGTCCAAGTGCAGGGCAGCACTTCTCCTGAAGCGTCGTAATCGAATAGTCGATTTTGTGTACTGACACATTGCTATATATAGGGACTCGTTACTAGGCTAGGATGGTGGGGAATTTGAACACTTGGTCGGTGACGTCACTTCGGCCATTTTGAAGCTAGCATGAAATCGCTTAGACCATCGACCAGCTCGTGGTATTGGGAAACGTAGGTACTCCCGTTGTTTACATCGCCCCTTTAAACCTCTTCAATCGAGACGTCTTCAGTGACACAATGTTTTGATGGTAGAGCACATGTCGTCCGCCAGAGGGCAGGATAGTCGCCATCCGCTGCTCGAAGGAAATATTGGCCGGCCCATTTTTTTTTAACTTCGACCGGGGTGGTCAGATCAGCTGCAGATACACCATAGCTCACTCGGTCCACTCGTCAAACTAGGATGCGTCGTGTGTAGGCCCGACTTGGAGGTCGTTATAGCCAGAAGATATAAATGGTAAGTACATGAACAATTTTAGATTGCAGGTATATTATTCCTGTTTTATATGATTTAATAATTATCTTGGTATAGATCGAAACTATCATGAACTACTATAAAGAAGAGTAATAATGTAGAAGGATTATTAGTCTCGGAGGGAGTAGTATTAATCCAATGGAGCGTTTATACGTGAAAGTTAACATGGGGGTGGGTAGTATATTGTAGCCCAATGTTACATAGTTTTTGTAATATTTCGAAGTGAAACGTTTAGCGTATGATTAACATTTGTGGAGTTTCCCCTTCAATTATTTTCCTATCACGCCCAGGCTACGTTAGGTTTGGATTTGTTAGGTTTGGGGATTATTTTAATATTTTTCGAGAGTACAATCGCCATGAGAAATGTGGTAGTTGGCCGCTAGCAGAAGTTTTAAAAACTGCCCAAAAGAAAAACCCAATTAAGAATAAAATTGTTTTTGTGAAAGTCTGGACTGCCAAAAGTGACAATAAATCAACATATTATGGTAATTTCAGATAAAATTGTTTGGAAAATGGGTACATGAGATTTGATCTGCTAACTTTTGCTAGCTGTTAGTTACCTACATTACTATGGCGAATGGACTATAACAATCTGCACGGTATCACCTGGGATAGTGGTGATGTGGATTACAGCCTGCTCGAATCCCTCATCTCCCGTGCCACAACGCGTGCAGAAACCGTTTACGTCAAGGGGGCAGAAAAGAAAAAGTTTCTAGTCAAATACACGTCTACACCCATCGTAGATATGTACGACAAAGGTTTTTATCACTGAAAACACTTAAATTGGGCCGCACCATGTGCATGGCACATATTTCTGTATGGAATTTCTGTTTACCTCTATCGTTTGAGGACTTCGAGATCGGATGATTGAAGATGGACACGCACACCATAAGACGTGCGCTGAAAACAAGCCCGTGATTCCGTTCTGTACGGTCGGGTGTTTTCCCTGCTGATCAATTACCCGCAAGAATAGCTCGACCTGCCGCTCTAGTCATCAACACTGATCCACACACCAAGCCTGGGACGCATTGGGTCGCCATCTTTATCGACAAGAACGGCGTGAGAGAATATTTTGACAGTTATGGTTTTCCACCCCGTAAAAAGTCGCATCTGGCGTTTATACGCAAAAACACTTCCCGTACGTCCCATAGTACGCTACAACTTCAAAGCATCACCTCAGACGTTTGCGGCTATTACTGTCTCATGTAACTTCTCTATCAGCCCAGAACACTCCGATGAAAACTTTCCAAAGCCTATTCTCACCCACCAATCATACAGGCAACGACGCTAAGGTGGTGAGATATTACAACACGTTTTTCAAGACTGTAAGGTCCTGCCGCCCTTCAAGAGGTTGCGTCCAAGCAGAGTGCGCCTATAAAAGGGACGTCCCGGCGGCGTGCCGACCATAACCGCCAAACATCATGGAAGGTCAAGACGTTTGCGCCAGCAAAGCAAAACCGGTGAAGCCACTCGCCATCACCAGTATTTTCACACTTTGTTCCCGCTGGACGTAGTCGACGCCAAGCGAGTCATCGTCGGCATGAGCGTCCAGAACAACTTTACTCCCTATGTCCAGCTAGAAAAATGTGGAGGGAACTGAGCGATGTTTAACCGTACAGAGTGGCAAGAACTGGGTAGCTACAAGTCTGTCATATCAAAGTTTTTCAGCAACACGCAACCGCCTCAGAAGATTAGTCTGACTAATCATGAAATCTCTCTAAGACGCCTGTGCGGTGACCGTATGGTTGTCATCAGCGAGATACAAGACGCCGTACTCAGGCGAGTCACCTATCTAGCACCTATCTGAGCACGTCTTTGTGATGTGTGGGACCTTATTGACGTCGCCATCGACCGACGAGACATGTGGTTGACACCCATCGCACACTGTTGCAACAATTTGATCGACACACTCGTCGTGGATGTATGCGACACGCTAACAGAATCAGCGGATGTCGTCGATCACGAACAGCCTACGGTGGAGACGCACATCAAAAACCTGGATCTTATCAGTGCTACCTACTATATACGTCAAGTCGTCAGTTTGGACTATTACATACTGGATTGTGAACTAAAAACAATTTTACTGACGCATCTAAAAGACACTGTAGAAAATCGTATGAATGAATATTTGAGGCAGTTCTGTAAAAATGTATAATAAATATTATGTATGATGTCTTTAATGTTTAATAAATATATATATATATTTGTAATATCTGTGTTTTATTCACTGTTTGTCCCTTACGAGTCCCAACTAGTCTGCCCACCAAACCGGCGCCAGGGTTACGATGACTTCATAGGGAAAACACCGTTGCCCGGGTCAATGACCTCAATATCTATTCTTGTCTAAACTCGTCTTGTTGGTCCGCCATGCTGGCGCCAGGATTGCAATGACGTCATTGGGAAAACCCCGGTTGCCAAGGTCAATGACCTCGCTATCTATTCTTGTCCTGACTTGTCTAGTCGACCCGACAGACTGGCGCCAAGTATGGGTCAACCCATTACCACATTAGGAGTTGCGACACATACCTCTAAGGAGGGGAATTGAAAGGGGTTTTTTTAACGCAGGGGAACCATTTATCACACTCTATCCCAAACGGTCGTCAGGAGAGGTTCGTGCTGTCTGTTCCGGGCAGTACAGTAGAGTCTTGTGGCGGAGGAGCCAATGTTCATTCTACACAAGCCAGCCATTTCATGAATTCTTATATATTATCTAAGAATTCATGAAATTGTTAGATTGGATTTATATTTTATTTTGGTACAAATTAGGAGGATTTTATTAATAATACTTAGCAACGTGTCTTACTACCTGTTCAGGTTATGCGCTTAAGTACTAATTACACTATTGGGTTAGGAATTGGGAAGGTTGAATATAGAGGAAGTGAACCCACATTTGCTTAGAGGAAGAGTGGAAAACAATTTAGGAAAACACACTCCAGTTAACCCGAGCGAGATTCAAACCTCAATCTCCCCGTTCTCGACAGTCTAGCTAACTACGCCACCGAGGTAGGCGAGAATTTCATTGCTAACATATTTGTCATGAAGGGAGGACATAAAATAAACATCAATAACTTTTAAAATGACATTTTGTCGTTTATTATGTTCCATGTACATTTGTATACATTAAATTTTGTTTCTCATTCCCTGGTTTCCCTGATGTTCCTACTTTTTGTCTGGTTTTTCATAACAATGCTAGGAGGTGTGCAGTTTTGAATGTCGAACCCGAATTATTGTCAAAATCAACGAGATAGTTTATGGAGGTAAGAACAAATATCAATGAAGCTATTCACTAGTCCCGTTTTTAAGAGTATCTCGTTCCTAGCCGCAGCGTGTTGATGTCACATTTTTTGGTAATATTGTTGTGTGGTTCATTGTTTGTATGAACACATCATTTTTCACTATTGACTAATTATTTAAAATATTTTACTATTATTATTATTGTCATACGTATTTATAAAATAGTGGCAAAAACAAATGCTTGTAATTATAGACCAGTTTTTATCTTAAACACTTTCTCCACCAAGTATTAGAGAATATCATACATGAACATACTTTCTACCACCTTAAAAATAAACTTTCAGATAATCAACATGGCTTTATTAAAAATAAATTTGTCACTGATTTAGTAGAATTTCTTGGGCATGTAGCCCCTCAAGTCTCTACCCAAGGTCAGGTTGATGATATTTATTTTGACCAACGTAAGTCATTTTACTCATGTCAAAATAGTATTATTTTCTCTAAACTTGGTAACTTTGGCCTCTCTCGCTCATATGTAAATTCGTTCATCAGTTATTTGCATGAAAGATCATTCACTATTAAAATTGATTCACACACCTCTCATACATTTTTAGCCCCCTGTGACCTGCCACAGGGTTCTAATTTAGGTCCTCTTATATTTAATGTGTATATTGATGACAATGATAAATATTTGAACTCGTCTAGCTATTTACTCTTTGCTGATGTTGTAAAAATATTTAAAATTATCAAATCTATTGCAGATTGTATAGAGCTACTAAATGATGTAAATGGTATTCTACAATGGTCTTTTGAAAATGGAATGTCTATTAATAAATTTAAGACCAAATCTATAACTTTTATTAGGAAAACTAATCCTTTCTTTTTTATTTATAGATTGGGCAATGAAAACATAGTTCGCACCATTTTTATTCATGATCTTGGTGTTCTTCTGGATAAAAAACTGTTTTTCCACTATCATGTTGAACATGTAATTTCCCAGTCATTGAATTTACTTGGACTTATTAAATTTATTACTTCATCATTTAAGAAAGTTGACTGTTTTTTATGTCTGTACTACGCCCTGGTAGATCTAATATACCACATTGCTACCGCTACTGTTGCTTGGAATTACAATATCTTAACTGACTTTCTTAGGTTGGAAAAAGTTCAAAGAAAATTTATCACTGCGCGCTATGATAAATTCTTCACTAACAGGATTTATTATGATTATGACAGAATTCGAAACTTCTTAGCGCTCCAAGCTCTCTTCTCGCGTAGACTTTATTGTGATGCCCTTTTTGTTTTTAATATCTTCAATAGCAAAATTTATCGCAAATTTGCCCTTGATCATGTAGGAGTTCATATCCCTTCTCGGGCTTCTCGTAATCCAAAATTAATTTTTCTCAATAGTTCTTATAAGGTGAGCCTTATAGGTCGTTGTATCCATAGCGCCAATTCTATGTTTGTCGAATTAGACTTCTAACAATCATAAGAGAAAAGCTAAACTCAGAGATTTATTTAAGGAACCCCCATATCAATAAGTTATCATGTCGAGGTTTTGCCTATAATATTTAAATTCACAATATTCTGATTTATTTTTTGCATATTGTTACTGCTTTTAACCACTCTTTAGTTATTTTCTATTATTGCTATTTTTATTATTATCATAATTAATTAAAATTTTTTGATAACTATTCATCAGTATATCTATTATGAGCTAGGGATTAGAAACGGTATTCTTAAAAGCAAGCCAATAATTGGATTATTTCCAGTCAGTTTGGCTAGTGCTTAATTTATCTTATTTTCTCGTGTAATATATATATATGTTATATATATTATATATATGTTATATATATTATTTATATATATATGTGTGTGTGTGTGTTTAAGGTACTTGTGTACTTATCAGCACTGGCCTGTTATAGGTCTTACGGCTGTTGGCCAACACCATAATAAAATAAATATAAATTGAATTATTATTATTATCCCTTACATTTTAGACATTCAACTTTTAAAATGTAAATGCTTATTAAGAACATAAAATTGAGTGTTTTAAAAAAAAATAACCATAAAGTTTTAATACATAGCACTAATAACGCTGGAGGGGTCATTTTGATCGCTATAAGAATTCAATGTTTCATCAAATCTGTATTGTTGAAGGAAATATTTTTGCTGTGACTTTTCATAAAATAGGGTTTCAAATGTTTAAAAAAAAATCATCATACCTAGATGACACAGGAGCAATACATTTTAACGCTGTAAAGTTCTTGCTTTATGACGTATTTTATATTTAGCATAGCACTAAACAGTGAATAGAAATACTATCAGGAATATAATATAATGTAATAAAAACTAATATTTGTCACTTATATCTGCTTTATATTTCAATTACTTTGTCTTGTAAAGGAGGATAATGGTATTAGAAACAGTATTTTTAAAAGCACGGCAACAATTGGATTATTTCCAGTCAGTTAGGTTAGTGTTAGCTTTTGTTTATTGATTAACTTATCCTGTGGCAATAAATGTACTGAAACCGAAGCTGGAAAACAAGTTGGAGATTACAATTGGTCAATTTTTCTAGAGGAGATTGTTGCTTTCATTGCGTTGCTATTTTCCAGAGGAGCATGACACTCTGGCAGTATTGTGTTAGATCTTCTGTGGTTAACTATGTGAGGCTTTTCTGTCTCCTCCCAAAATATTGGAAAAACAGTCTCGAGGACGTATTCTGGTTGCTGCGTTTCGATGAGCGTGCTACTCGATCTACTAACCTACAGACAGTTAATTTCGCTCATGTCTCTACTCTATGAGATACATTAGTTTATTATTGCAATAAACGCTATACGCCTGGCCAGAGCCACACTAGGGACTAAACGCTCTTTCCCATCCCAGGTTCACACAATACATGTTAAACAATCACGACAAATTCGTAATAAATTTATGGATTTTGGAGGATGCTACTCGAAGAACAGGTGCAGGGCTTCTCCTTTCTCAAGGAAGACAAGCTGCATCCTGAGAACGAATCTCTGTCAAAAAAATGTTATTTTAAAGCTCATGCGGCCATCGCACCAAAAAAAAGGCTAAATATCATTACATTATTTACATCATTGAAGCTGGTATGGAGACTGGAAACAGAGAAAATGAGCATTGTAGGAACAGTTAACAGCACCAGAAAGGAAATGTCAGAGTATGTGAAGACATCTAAAGCTCCATTACATTAAACCATGGTTCTGAAGGTTCAAGAAGTCATTTCGTTAACTGTATACCAAGGAAAAAAACAGAAGAACATCCTGTTATTGAGCACACTCCACCAAATGTTGAGATACGTGAAAATGTAAAGAAGCTGCTAGAAAGAGTGAAATTCTATAACTCTACAAAGTATGGCGTTGACATAATCTACACAATGGCTTATAAATTCATTGTAAAGGCTGCTTCTCTTGAAGTGGTCATTGCAAGTTTTCTACAACATTCACTCAATGAATAGGCAAATTACAAGGAGCCCACCGTTATGAAAATCTCTCAGTACAAATTCATACTTCAATTTTGTGAACGAACTTAGAGTAAAGTATGTAGGAGAAAAAATAGGAAAAACAGAAACATTTTAAAATACTATTCGGCTTCAACAAAGCCACAAATGGTGCCAGTTCCAAGTGTTTACTGCATGTAAGAGGAATACATATGTTGACAGTATTTGTAACTATAACAAATAAGTCTGTGACAGGTGTTCAGGTTCAGTAATCAAAAGTCACTTGTCTCAAGGGCCAGGAATGTGAGTGCGGCCTGGCCATTTTTCGGGTATCCCACTTTTTGGTCTATTACGCGAGTACAAATGTATGTAATTCTTTTACAGGCCTAATATATACATATTGCGTGTTACAACTCTTCATATTTGTAAATTTACTTCACAATTTTTAATATAATCTAATATAACATTTAGCGATATCAAATATGTAACAGGAAATGATTGTATCAAACAATTTTAAATTAGTATTATTATTATTATTACTGTTATTACCTGCATAATCAATCTTGTTAAACTATGTATCCAATATAAGCTACTGAACTGTTCTATCATTACAAATTTTATTCCAATTACTGACTACTAAAAATTTCATGTCATATATTTCTATTCATCCTTATACAATTTTTATGATAATTAATTTTTCATTATATAGATTCTATTATAATATACTTACATATATAATGTATTATAATAAACATAAATATATATTATATTTTAATGCACAAAAATGCATGTAATTGAAAATAAGACGTCAGTTGTTATCAAAAAGTGTGCTATGATGTTATTAAAACACATATTTAAAAATATTGAGCATATTGTTTGCGAAAAAGCGATCAACATGACCGGTAATGGCCTTTCAATGTATAAGCATGTTCTTGAGCCTTCACGTGTTAAAAATATTATATCTTAATACTTAAGCAAATTAATATATTATATGTATGTAGTGTTTAATTAAGAATGTAATAATTTGTTCTTGTTTGATCCGTGTTCAGATGACTTCTCTAAAGTTCCTGCAAGATATATAATTGCTTTCATGGGTGGGCTTTCATTGGCTCTACAGTACGCGCTCAACGTAAACATGTCAGTGGCTATAGTTGCAATGGTGAAATATACTGGTCAGCTCGACCAATATAACAGTTCAACAAATGTAACAGAACTAGAAACGTGTCCAGGAATATTACTTCAATATGGTGAAGATCAGGTGATTAACTTTTACAAAGTATTTTTATTAGGTTCAAGATTTATTTTCTAATTAATTACTTTAATATTCTTATTAAAGAAAAATAATGTGTGTGAGACTCACTGTAAAATCTAAATTATTTAAACTTATTTAAATATTTCAACTTGAGTTTTATGCACTTAGAAACTCATCAGGAAACATTATTCTATATTTATAATCTCCCTCCACCAATCATAGAATATTTTGTTTAAAGTTAAAAATATATATACTTAAATATATTTGTATAGTAAAAATATATAATATTTAGTCCAAATACAATCATCGAAGATTGTATATCCTTATTCGAGATAGCATGTTACCGTAGTAGGTAACGAGCCCTATTAGATCACCTAGGTCATAGTGTTATGACGCTTGTGACACAATCGGGTTATTTTATGTGACGTAATCGTGATGCTGTTCAAACTCGCCTGGTCATTGACCCAATGTCCATTTCGTCCCATGGTTTGGTCATCCTGAGGTCATTGACCCTATGGTTTAGTACCTGCCTATTCTATCCTCTTTTCTCCATTTTGTTTTCACCTCATTTGAATTTTTCTATGAAGAGTGTGTCCCATTGGTTCGAATCCCTGGAAGGACGTTGGTGCTTTTTTGGGGGAGATGGGCAGATTCCGGGACTTTGTTTTGAATCAACTGAGAGTGCAAGAATCAATCTCAATTAAGTTTGTAACATAAGGTCCTATTGAGTCCTTGAATGTCCATGCTGCTTATTCAGAGAGCACCTTATGTGTTGACTCTTTTTGGAACATGCTGGTAAACATAAGGTCTTCTGTGTGTCCAAAGATGTATATTTCCTTAATACTAGCGTGGTTGACTATATAGCTTCGTAGGCAATATATCGCCATATCCAAAATCGGAATATCAGTATATCAATGTAAATGTTAAACGGGTTTTATTTTACTATATGTCGTTAATTTACTCAGCCCTAGTTATATTATCAAACATTGATAATGGTCTAGGAAAGTAGTGTTTTATGTGAGCAAATTGTTTTATAAAATTGGATTAAGAGTATTGTATGTGTCAACAAAAATGATGAAGAGGTGGTTTTACCTCACTGACATAAACAACATAGATACAGCAGGCGGTAAATAAACATTGACTTCTGCACACTATTAAAAAAAAAAGTTCGTTTATTTATAATTCACCCTGGGAAAAAGATAAATATTGCACGCGGTTAACACTGGCCTACTCACAAATGTCAAGTGCATAGTAGCCATGATCTCATTCTCAACCAACGAAGACAACATTAACAGTAGATTAATAAAAGCTTCTTGACAACAGTCAAGTGGATAACAGCCGTAATCTCATTTTTCGCCAAGGAATACAACATTAACAGCAGGTGAACTTGCTTCTTGACAATAGTCAAATGTATGAAAGAGGTAATTACATTATTTTGTTAGAACCCCGTCTTAATACCCAATCGGGTTATACACTGCGATCTTATTCTTCACCAAGGAAGATAACATAGGCAGGGGGTAAGCAACAGCTCCTTGACAATAGTTAAGTGCATAGGAGCGGTGTCTCATTCTTCACCAAGTAAGACAACATAAACAGGAGGTAAGCATTGCTTCTTGACAATAATCAAGTGCATAGGAGCTATGTTTGTTTATCTAGTGTGACGTGGTGCTCATGGTAGCCTAAGTCATCTCCATTTAGTTTGTAGGCGCAGTTGAGGTGCGAAAAACTGGGCGAGTGCAGCAACGAACAATGTCACTTTCTCTATCTCCGTTAGGCGTGTTCAAATAAAAAAAACATAACAATAATAAATATAAGTTAGCAAAAAGTTAGAGTGTGCTGAGTGAGTAAAAGGAGCAAAGAAAAACTGGGAAAGACCTAACTGAAGCACAGCACACGCAATAAGAACTATTGCGGGACTCAAACCCACGGTCACCCTCAATAATATGTCATTAATCAAGAACGTGACCAGATATTCTACTTTTGCCCAACTCCTAAACTTAATACTCAACATAAACATCATGGGCAAAGTTTAAAGTTAAAGCCTATCAATATTAAAAAAATTACAAGTGAGGAAGATATATTATTGAAACGATATCATATTTCCTTTTTTGTTAAAAGTTCGTTAATATCAGAAATAAATACACGTCCAAAAGATATCTTATTGAAAAAGACATCATATTTCAGTTCATTAAAATTCGTTAACATCTGACATAAATACAAGTGAAAAAAATGACATATTGAAAACGATATCATATTTCATTTATGTTAAAGTTCGTTAATATCAGAAATAAACACAAGTCCAAAAGATATCTTATTGAAAAAGACCTCATTTCAGTTCATTAAAGTTCGTTAATATCTGACATAAATACAAGTGAAAAGGATATCTTATTGAAAACGATATATTACATTATTGTTAAAGTTCGCTAATATCAGAAATAAATACAAGTCCAAAAGATATCTTATTGAAAAAAACATCATATTTCTGTTTAGTTAACAGTTCAAAGCTTAAGTCCACAATACTTGACATAAATTATACGTGCAATGTTTAAAGTTAGAGTTTTTTGAAGATTTGAAATAATTATTAAGAGCCGAACGTGAATTTTGAACGATAAAAATTATGCCGAAAAGGAATTTATCTTACATGGTTAATATCCGAAGCCGTAGCTAGTACAAGCTACTTCCAAAGCCAGTCCCAGAGTGGCGCTTAACCCACACTATCACACTTTTATACAGAAAGCACAGTTCACATCACATGGAACGAAGGGAAGACAGGGGGGGGGGAACCAAAGAATATAATGAGGCGCGGAATGTTCTACGAGCGTCTAGACGGCAGACTTGGGCACAGGTGAAGTGTTTCTTCTTCCTAATTGAATATCTTTGGGTCGGAGAAGCCGTTGCTGGGCGTAGGAATAGGCGTGGTCCTCAGTATACCGGGATTAGTCGTCTGGTTCGGGTGTGAGTTTTTCGATGGGCCGTTCGTGCGTGTAGTCGTGTAGCCAGGCCGGCCGCAGATGGTGTCGGTATAATTGGTAAGGTGATTGTTTTTGTTTGGTTGCGGGTAGCTTGTGGCTAACAATGCTACAATGCTACAATGCTCTGATTTAACTCAACCTCTAATCAAATCCCAGAGAATATAAAGTCTATTCAGCGTAGTAATTGTTTTCTGAAAGGCTATTTACCTACCAGAAATCTATTATATAGTGGGATATTGGATATTGGTAGAAAAAAAGACCTTCCAGGGAGCAATTCCTACCTATTCCTAAGTGAAGTATACGGCTGACCCGACTGCCGCGCCCACTCTACCCACATGTAGCTGGGTGGCTTTGCGAGCTAAAACCACAAACACGGTAGATTATAACATAAGGATGTCAGTGTAAATATGTTGTTGGGTGGATGTAACGCCTTGACGTCCGTGTATCTTGAATATTGGGTAGTTTTCAACAATAAGCCCGACACATTCCTTTAAGTGATTTATTATTGAACTCAACAAAATAAGTACACGTAATAAGTAGAATTTATTTCATTAAAATGTGTGGTGTTTTTAATTCACTTTAAGCATATCTTTATATAAAATTAAAATGATTTAGTAATATTTAAATTAAAAGAGCAAATAATGGTTGTTTTACCTCTATTAAGAGAATGACTTTTAGCTCCAATAAAATAAAAGTATCACTATTATCAATAGTCTCAGGAAAATTAACATCCAACAAACTTACACCAGATACAATACACAGATAATAAAATTGTAATTTTAAGTGGTTCTAGAACCAATCATTGGTAATTTGAATAGTTATTTAACTAGCTAATATTAATCTTTTTTGTATTTCTTTGGTGCCTGTGCACTAATATACATATTGATTTAGTAGAAATCTATGAATGGTTTTGTGTCAATATATTCCTGGGCAACATTAAAAATGTACCCAAATAGTAAATAATCAGCATTAACTTGGTGGTATTCCTAAATATGGGAGTTTTTTGGGCAGTACGCCATTTAAAAAAAATGCAACTACTGCTTTAATACAAAAGATAAAAAGATTAATTTAACTTCTATAAAAATATTTATTAATGAAATTGTTGTTAATGTAGATCAATCAACTTGACTTTCAGGAAGGAGAGTTTGAGTGGAACGATGTGACGCAGGGCCAGATTCTTGCCTCCTACTATTATGGGTACATAATGACTCAGATTCTTGGAGGCTACCTCGCCGGTAGGTTTGGGGGAAAATACGTTCTTGGAGGAGGAATCTTTGCCTCTGGAATAGTAACGTTGCTATTTCCTATCCTTTCCAGACTACACGTCTACGCTCTCATCACGGCGAGGATAATGCAGGGAGCCTTTCAAGTTAGTTATCACTTATCAGATACCCGTACAAAGATGTGGGGGTAGTTGAATCTTGTTCCGGTAGCTATAATATTGATATAACCTATCACCTGTTTATTGAAGATGGGAGTAGAAATACAGTTAAGTAAATATGCCAGATACGCACTATTTTAAAACTAATTTAATAATATAATATATACAATTAATCACACAAACTAAACGTTGGATATAAAGACATGTATGTGGGTAAGATACCCAATTCCTGTATTATTCCTAAGCCATACATAGATAGTGTGTTGAACTATATTCTCTGATAAAGTGCCGGACACAACAGGACTACTACTAAGTTAGTTTGTCCTTACCTGGAATTTACACTTTCACAGATCAGAAGCCATTGATTGGTCAAGCTAGGAACATGATCGTAAGTTAGGTGGCCGTTCTATGTCTTCCTATAATTCATATATACAACTATTAATTTATGTATCTGAGCATTCTAAATTTATGTACTGTACTGTACATTTATTATACATGTAGGTCACCTTTCAGCTTTCAACATTATTAATAGATTACAAAAAAAAACTTTATTTTTTTTGTGTAAAGGTGATTTGAGGTGGAAAGCACGCTATAATATTTTAAACATTGTACACTATAATAATCCGACATTTAGCTCAACCGGTAGCGTGTCTATCTACTGATCTAAGGGTACCGTGTTTGATTCACGGCATGTCTGAAAAACTTATCATTTGTGAAATGTTGGTTTTCCCTTTCATTGTGATGAATTAACGGACGGGGGCTGGATGTTGTGCTTGTCCTAGTCTTAAGTTGGATTATAAGCCATATGAAACTACGCCAGGCCTAGCAAGCTGGTAGGGAAAAATAATTATATGGCTTGAATAAAATACTGACCCGGGCCACAGGCTGGAAATATTAATGGATGTAAAAATAAAGTACACTATAATAGTCGCTCGTGTGGTTACTGATTTGCATCGTGTTAAATGTGAATTTGTTTTTTCTCAGTATCCTATATAAATTATCATAATGATGATGCCAGCTTCTCTACTGTTAATGAACAATGGTTATAATGTTTTACTGTGTATGTAACTATGCACTATGGAAGGTAAACTTATTTTTAAGACTAAAATGACTTTGGAACGATTAAATGATTTAACATCGTTAAATATTAGCAAAGCCCATAGGAGTTATTTCCAAGTATGTTTTTGAGAATAATGTAAGTTACTCAATTTTTATTAGTTATCTATACTCTAAGTTTGATCAAATATCCTTTTGTTGGATGCCTATTTTGTAGCAATAACTACATGTTATTGACTTTTATTATTTGACTTTTATAATTTAAACAATTTTTTCCGATATTTTGCTGATTATTTTAACGTAAAATAAATATTGAAAACTATTATTATTAATTATATTATACATAATATTCGCGTAGGTACTATAAAGTTTGCCTTTGGCACTTTAAAATCTAGTAATGTTTCACAGTAAAATTACACAATAAATAGTGGCTATTGTTAATAAATTAAAATAAATTAAAAAATAATATTAATACAAATAGGAATGAGTTGATTTTATTTTGGGTTGAGTGGCAGGGGGGAGGGTGTGAATATATTTTTAAAATATACCTATCATGTAAAGAAAGTAGGGAAGGAAATGAATTTATTGTATTCGGTGAATCAGTCAAGCACCAGTACCTGTAGAATTTAAAGAAACGCTAGACTGGTGATATATTCGCTTGTTATCGCGCGTCAGAATTTTGGTTTTAGTAAATGTCCATGTTCAGACCAGATATCCCAGCAGATTTTGCATCCAATCTAGTTTTTGGAAGCGCTGTTTATTTGTGTGTCCTATTAATATTTTTAAAAGAGTGAATTCATGGTAAGTATTTATTACTTTTATTCATAGTGTACATATGTATTACTTTTATAGTGACATTGACCTTTTGGTTTATGTTTTCTATATCAAATTAAATTATATTATTAATTAATATATTAATAAAAATTATGTTCTTTCTTACAAGTAATCTTGTTATTATAATTATTAATCAAAGGCATTTTTTATAAATAAGCAATATTATTACTATTATAATTATTATAAATTAAAATCTTGATTAATTAAAATTATTAGCTTATACTTGAAGGAGCCTTATGAAAATCAATCGCCCCCTTCGACAACAAGCCCTGGATCCACCTTTGGGAAGGACAGTTACATGTACTTCTACACTAGCATGGTATTTAATGACAGTATCCTGTTAAAAAACAAATACATGTATATACTCCTATATTTAACTGTTACCGATAGTGAAACTGGATACTGGCCCACCTTACCACTGTACGTGTGTATTAAACATGTAAATAATATAAATTAATGGTTTATATAATATATATTGACTAAATAAAAGCTTTAATAATGTGAAATATTTATAAAATCTATTAAATAAGCTAAATAGTAATAATTATCCTTGTAGGCAGTAAGATATCAACTAATTAGCGTCATAAGCCATAGTTATATATGTATCTTTCTATACCTGTTTATTTTTTATCCGCCCGCCTCGGTGACGTATTTGGATAACGCACTTGTCGTGTTGAGCTCAACTACTGAGGACGGGGAGATCGAGGTTCGAATCTCGGTCGGGGGAACTGGGGGTGGTTTTTCCCAAATGGTTTTCCACTCTCCCTCCACGCAAATGCGGGTTCACTTCCTTTAATTCAACCTTCCCAATTCCTAATTCATTAGTGTAATTAGTACTTAAAGCGTATAACCCGAACGGGTAGTAAGACGTGGTGCTAAATATATATTTTTTACCCCAGGTAATGGAATAAGCGTCCCAAATTTTCCAGTTTTCACAAATCAGATAATGAATGATTATTTAATCTTTAGATTTTACAATAGTAAATTTATTCTATATCTGAGTCATATCAATGAAATAAGTACAACATTAAATTGAATGTAGTTTGTAGTCTCGAGTAATATAGTAAGCACATATTATTAATAGCTAAAACCAATTATACAGGTTTTCATTTACGTTAGGGGATTACTTAAGTAGTTAAAAAGTAAATATTTTTTAGCATTTGCGTGGAGGGAGAGTGTTTAACAATTAGGAAAAACAACCCTCAGTATATCGGACCGGGATTCACACCCTTATCATCGGTAATTTAATATATGTCAATAATGACCACTTAAACTATGTAGCGATCGTAGTGGGTTTCAATTTTGTTGTTAATCACTAACGTACTACGAGTATTTCATATGGTTTCCAATTTAAAAATAATATTCCAAGCATTCTCTTTTATTTTCCCAGGGTGTCATGCTGCCCGCCATGCACTCTATGTTTAGCCAATGGTTTCCACCTAACGAGCAAACAAGTTTCTCAGGAATTATTTTCTCAGGTAGGTCAACTAATTACGTGTTTATTCAAATCTTACTATAAAAGTTATTTCTAAAATAGCTATACATAAGCATATGACTATTAGCTAAGAGCAAACTAATCTAACACTGCCACAGAACAGTAAGATCATCTAATTAATTAACAATGAATTTATTATTAAGATTAAGTAACCATTTTAAATATAAATCTGTTAAAGTGCAGGTATAGTCCTTAATAAATATTAAGATAGAAATATGACTTGATAAATAAATTTACTTTATGAAAACTTAATATTACATCCATCCTAAATAAAATTACCTTAAAAAAACTTCCATCACCTGCATTTCTATAAACCTCTCCTTAAAATCCCTTTACTACCCCATATCTATAATAACTATATCAGCACAGACTCTCAAAATGACTAAACTTATATCTCATTAAAAAAAACTTATTTAAAGTTATACATTAATTCCAATTTTAGCAATGTTAGATTGTATTAGAGCGTCATACGTGATTAAATTTATATACATTTCAAAATAAATATAACAATGCAACACTTAGTCTTTGTAATTGGGTATAGTTCTGAGCATCCTATTTTTCAGCAGCTACCAGATTATTGGCCTTAATAGACCAACTAATGAAAAGTGGTCCTGAATAGTAGACGAACCAGCATGGCTCAGTTGTAGATAAATGATGCATAAAGACAAATATCTTAGATTTAATTCCCGTTGTCACTTTTCACTAGATTGAATTTAATCATGTATTTTTAAGATATTTCATTTCGAATAGTAGCATTATATCCTAATCTTGAATAGTTTAACAGTTTGTCAACACATCTTAGCTTTTCTTTTGCTTGATAGGGGTATGCATAGGAAATTCACTTAGGTAATAAAACCGGTTTTTCCCTGCACAAGATATTATTTTGCTTTCGATAATACTTTTAAATATTATTTTATTTATTCGTTTGTAAGATTATAATATAAAACTTATTATTTCTAAGAATAAATATAGCATGTGTATGCTTGTCAATTTATCTTAACGAAGAAAGGCAATTTACAATTATAATGAATAAAAAGGATGCTAAAAAGATTAATGCTAAAGATAATAACGTATTTTTAGAATTAGGCTCTCTAACGGCACGTTTAATATCGCTATCCACTCCATGATGATCAAGCTGACTTATACAAAGTGTTTTAATATTGTCCCTAAACTAATATTTCTTAAGAGTGCAAAGTGTGTTAAGTAATAGTTCATAATTGAACACTCTTCATTCTGTATATTGATCAATACATGTTCAATCCCTTAGAGTATAAAAAAATATTTATACTTTCCATTAGCTTAAGTTACACTGATCAAACGTGTAAGTGTATAAAACTCAATTTAAGCATCATACTATCGTCAGTTCTCCTCCTAAGGATGTGTCTAACCTAGTTTGCTTTGTACAGAAGAATCACGTCCCAAATGGTTCTCTTCTCACCCACTGTTCTTAGGACCTCTTCATTTGCCACCCTGTCCACCTGATCTTCTCAAATCGGCTCCAGCACCACATTTTAAAGTTATCCGAGTATTTATTTTCCTTCCTCTTAAGAGTTAAAGTTTCAGCTCCATACAAATGTGACATTTAATCAGTTTCTTCCTCAGTTCCAAACTCAACTTGCTGGTCAGAAGTAACCTCTTCTTGTTGAAAGTTTCCTTGGCCACGGCAATCCTCGACCTAATTTCCTTAGTGCAGTAGGCATCCTTTGTCAGAAGACTTCCCAGGTACTTGAAATGCTATTTGTTTTCCAACTCTTGGTTTCCAGTTAAATTATGACTTATTTCAATAACCTATTTAAATAATTTGCTGTTTCAAAAGTATAAAATTAATATTTGGGTGTAAATAGTGCTTATTTATAAGCAGATGCATTTTGTGCGTGTCTGTGTGTGTTTCAGCCATGCACCTTGGTACTGTGACAGCGATGGGATTATCTGGCTACTTGGTGAGCTGGGGAGGTTGGGAGTTAATTTTTTATGTCTTCGGTGGTTCAGCCATTGTTTTTTTCTTCCCGTGGCTGTATCTAGTCTACAACTCTCCTCAAGTTCACCCAAGAATCTCTCTCCAAGAAAAGACATATATACTCAGTGGCTTGAGAAAGGACTTGGAAAAGCAGAAGGTTTGATATACACTACAATGGTGAAAGTCTGATTCCATACGGTACACTAAAATATAGATTTTTAATTTTAATTCCTTTCAATGCCTCGTAGGGAGAAGTATTGTGTTTGTTAAAAAAAATCGAAATCAAATTATGATAAATATCGTTCCATGACCCCCTGTAACTTAATTTTGTTTTTTTGTGATGCTGTTTTATTGTCTGTATTTTGAACTGGAATCGTGATCATTTTACCGACCGTGTTGGAACTTGATATCTAGGGTTTTCAAAAGGTTCCCCCGAAAAGTCTTGTAATTAAATATCTAACAACAAAATTTATGGTAGTTTACTGAATGCAAAAAGTGAAAGAAACTATACTCTCGAATTCATCTCTAACAATTTTAGTTAATTTATTATCAGGGCACCTTAAAGACAAAATTACAACTATAATTATTGAATCATGAAAATGACTTTTAGGTTAATTTCTGTTGGAATAGCAATCTGACCTTTATTCATTTAGATCTTGGTACATTTTCTGTGCCAATGTTGGTGGTCATGTTTGTCGCTTTAATCTATTTTTTCTTTTCTGCTATACTTCTTTTATGTAAATTCTTAATTAATTTTTAGTCATTAAAGTGTTCGAATCCTGTTATGTTGTAAGAATAATTAGTATTCCTTTAAAATGCGGTAGCAAGCTTTCACTTAAAATTATCACAACTTTCCAATTTTTATCTTATCTCCACGACTATTTTGAATACTAAATAAATTTTCATTTTAAAGGTGTAATAGTATCTAATATTAGACTAATTTATTTAAAACATTATTTTATAAAACCAATAGTTTCTTATTTATAAGAAAAAAAATATATATATTTTAGTCGGATCTTTGAAAATTAAATGTATTGCTATGATATTTGATGGAAGGAGGGGTTCCTCTTTTCTCGGTGTTTATGTAACAGTTTATAGTTTTTAATTTATGCTCTTTAATGGAGTGTTTTTGCAACTATATATATGATTTCATTTCACAAATCTTAAGAGTTTTAATTATATGTCTCTATTTTAAGATAAAATAGAAAGAAAATCTGTGCGAGGCACCACATCTTTTTTTTTACTTAAGTTCTAACACATGATCAATAAAGTTGTAAAGCCATTAAAAATCAATGTATATACGCTATATTTGTGTTACAGTCTAAAGTGTTGGTTCCTTGGTGTCGAATGCTTACTTCAGTGCCACTATGGGCAGGCATATATATGAACTTTGGGCTAACATGGGTCTTGTACACCTTGCTAGCACAGCTACCAACCTACACTAAAAATATCCTTCACTTTGATATCAAACAGGTAATTCCAAATCGCGGCGAATCTTTATAATCCCACACGTTTATATCTTAAAAAATTATAAAGAATATTTTATTTTTTTATACCATATATTTAGCTATTAAGTAGTTTAACAATCATAGATCTCCAGGTATATAATCAATTACAGCAGAGTTAATAAAGAAAGTCTTGAAATGTTAGCATCAAAAATTCATAAATTTCCATAGTTCTTAATGGAACCATGAAGTATTACCGCAAGAATGGAAAGGAGGTATTGTAATGAGATTAGTGTAAGCCTGCCAACAGTGCGAGGACGGCATGATTTCAATCTTCTGCACGCGCCACTTTCTCTCTCTATCTTCATCCTTGTTTTGCAGGTATTCGATCTCACTGTCAGGGTGATTATAGGGGACATAAGGGAGCGTAATTGAAAGAAAAGAGACACGCCTGGAAGAGTCTAGGTTCATTTTATTCTAACCCATTATTCTAGAAATTGAGGATTCCATACTCTTAACTGTGACCTTTACATATACACGGTCGACAATAGCCAGAGGACCCCCGGTCCAAGTTATGGATAATGAAGTGAGTTGACCAACGCGTCTGGGAGTGGGCTAGCGTGCCCAGGAGTGAGCCGGCGTATAGAGTGAGTCGGATAGCGTGCCCGGGAGTGGGCTGACCTGTCCATTGTGTAGAATAATGTGTCTTGGAGAGGATCAGTGAATCCACCGTTCGTGTAAAGTGAGTCAACGCAGGGTGACGTTCGCGGGGACAAGTGGTGATTTAAGTGAACTATATTAGTAACGTAGTCATTGATTGTTACTGTGGATTGTGTTAGTAATTAACATTTTTGTAACTCTTTTAATTAGTTGATTAGTTATTATATATGTTATAGGTTATCATCTGTATATTATGTGGTTTATAGTTTATAGTGACGTGTGAACCACCCACGATCCTTCTAGATCACACGCGTCTACGTTAAAGTTATAATACCCATTTTAAAGGGGAGATAAACACAGAGAGTAGTAGCTATAGAGGTATATCACTACTAACAATAGGCTACACAAAGTTATCCAATATAATTTTAATTATATTTAAGACATTAGCAGAGGAAATAACTCGCGATTATCAGTGTGGATTTCATCAAAATAAATCAGCAACGGGTCATATTTTTACCACTCGGCAAATATTTGTAAACAATTAGGAATACTCGGTGGCGTAGTTAGCTAACGCGCTAGTCGTGTTGAGCTCTACTGCTGAGGACGAGTAGATCGAGGTTCGAATCTTGGTCGGTCGAACTTGGGGTGTTTTTTCCTAAATAGTTTTCCACTCTCCTTACACTCAAATGCGGGTTCACTTCCTCTAAATTCAACCTTCCATATTCCTAATCCATTAGCGTAATTAGTACTTAAAGTGTATAACCCGAACAGGTAGTAAGACGTGGTGCTAAATAATAATAATAATAATAATAATAATAATAATAATAATTAAAAAGAAACAAATTTTATGGAATTTTAGTTGTGGTTGAAATATGGAAAAACTTGTCAAGCTAATTGGGGTATGAATGACAAATACAAGTGGAAAGGTACGGGTTGGATTTTACCTATTAGATACTTTTGAAATACATAACAGATTGTAACAAGGTGATGCACTTTCCCATTATTCTTTGATCCATCCTAAGAGTAAGATATTCTGGTTATGAAGAATTATTAGGGGTGGATTGACATTAAATGTACAATGCAACTATTAGATTACGCACATGATTAAAATTTCTTAGGTAATGGTAAGGAAACTGTTGCAAAAAATACATGAATCTAACTAGAAGATAGTAAGGAATTAGGTTTAGAAGTGATGGCTGAAAAGACTAAATAAATTATCACACAAAGAGCACATATTTATAACGATAATTTAAAGATTACTCTGAAAAACATATCATTTGACAGGGTTAATGAGTTTAAATATTTAGGAAAAATGTTAGCTAGTGATAACGTTATTAGTGTGTAAATTGGTAAAAGAATACAGTCGAGAAATGAATGCTATTACTCGGTCAGTAAGTTGTTAAATATCGCCTGCTGTCAAGGAATTAAAACTTGGAATACACAAAAAATAGTTTTACCGATTGTTCTCTATGGGTGTGAAACATGGTTTCTGGTCTCATAACTTACATGTCAAAAAACTGTTATGGTGTTTCAAAACAAGGGGCTTAAAAATATATTTGATCCAAAAAGGGATGGAGATAATGGAAAGTAGGAGAGGCTTAACGAGTTACATAACCTGTAATCTTCGCAATGCATTGTTAGGATAATCAAAACTCACACATTAAGGTGGGCAGAATATGCAGCGTGAATGGAAGAACCTAGCAGCTTTTTCAAGGTATTGACTGACAATACAAATGTCAAGAGATTTATGTAGAGACCAAGAAGAAGATAGGATAACATTAGAATTGACTTGAAAAATATAGGGTGTAATGAAGTGTACTAAATAGTACTAGCTTAAGATACATACATACATACATACATACATATATACATACATACATACATACATACATACATATATACATACATACATACATACATACATACATACATACATACATACATACATACAT
>CABEEJ010000681.1:0-16771 GCA_901482245.1 Timema douglasi | reverse complement strand
GGTCCCGGCACAGATTTATCTGATTACCAAACCCTTCCTTCACCTCTGACAAGACATCTTGTGAATGTGAGGAATGCCAGGCCTCCACCGTGGTTCGGATTACACGTTAAACTGTAGGTCCTTCATTTCATCTCACAATCACCCTACCATTACACATTAGCGTAAGTGCGTATAACCCGAACGGGTAGTAAGACGCGCTGCTAATAATAATAATAATAATTTAATTTAACATTAGAATCACACACTTTTTAATTCAAATTCAAGAGTGACGAGATGAAATAAGACTTACAAGCGATTTTTTTTTATGAAAACTACAAATCAAGTTGAACCACTCTACCTTCAATTGAAGCCACGGCTACCATATATTTTGGAACTAAAAAGAGGAAATCTTTTCATAGGAATGGGGAAATAAGAGGGAAAATGAACTTGGCAAATGTAAAAATTACGTTTAAAATAAACATTTACATCACACATAAAAAACAAGTTTTATGCCCAAGAGTATTTTTCACTTGTTCCAATTTTCATCAAAAATTCAGTAAACCCACTAATTTGATTATAAAATTGTTCTCGTGACATCTTAAAAATTATGTTGGACTGTTAAAATTCCCTTTACACATTCAGTATATAACTTCTTTTTTCTCTATTATTTTCCATTAACCACTCTGAAAACACAAATATTTTTTCTTAAGCACATCCGTAAATTTTAATTTTTGCTATTGCATATTTAGAAAATGTTTAGTTCTACCTAAAGACAACATAACTTTTAAATCAACCAAATAAGAAACCAATTTAGTCTTAGAGATTATTTAGTCAGTGATCTTATTTTTAAATTTCTCAGAGCCCCTCAGGGAGAAGTATTGTGAGTTTCAAAAACATTGAATTAAAAGATTTTGTTTGACGTCATGTTATATGACCTAAACCCGAAAAAGTGTTGTTTACAATTCCGCCTGTCTGTTACTGGGACTAGAGCTGAAACCAGTTTACTAATCGAGCTAAAATTGTTCTTTATGGTTACCCAAAGTATTTTTTGGAATTATCCATTTAACCCTAAAACTAAAGCTAGTTTGCTTAAGTTCAAAAGGAGAATAACTCTTTAACTATTTTGATTAAAATTCATATCTAGGTAATGTTTGCACCCTATTCTACAGGAATGTAAGGGAGAGGTGCAAGTTTACACACAAGATATAAACAGAGCAAATGATAGTTTATTAACAGTGACAACAAGCGTGTCAAATTAAAAAAACATGTAATTATAAGATTTTGGTTCATCAATATTTCGATGGCACTAAAGCCTATTCGCATATAAAATACTCTGATTAAACCAGCCGAGCGCCAGTCAACACCTCGCCATAGTACTCAGAGAAGGTCGGGTGTGGAAGCCCTCCCTCCCAACCTGGGTTGTCAAGCCCATGGTGCACCTCACGAAATAAATATCTCTTATGTGGAACCATACAAGCCAGAAGGGGCTAAAACATAAGAAACACGATTAGCATTTGCCACAAATAGTGTACTCACTCGGGAATTAAGCCCACAAAAAATGCAGCTCATCGAGTCCCTTCCAAAAGGAAAGAACACGCTAGATTTACCCTTTGCTAAACGGGGCTTGTGCCAACATTGCAACTCGGCCTACTACTGGCTATACTAGGCCCAAAACTCAAGGTAAATAGGGCACAGCACCACACCCAACCAGGTCTAACGAGGTATTTACCAGCAACAGGCGCTTCCCAAAAGGGGAGAGAATCAATCGCCCTCAAGGGGCGTTTAATATCACCCCGATAATCCAAAAATGCTGCAACTATACCTAGTTAGCACTTAGCGGGGCCACGTTGCTCTATCCCCTAAAAATACTGAATATCCTAGTCTACTTGGTGCCATACTGACAACCTACACATTTTAGTACCACACAATTAGTACCTAAAAATAGACATAGGTACCTGAGACTAGCAGTATGAATAAGTATATGATCATTATCCTGACGAGGTTTCTCCGATAAAGTGGTTAATACAACCACACGATTCTTCAAGACTAATGACCCTGGATGAGCCAGTTAAACAAATAAATGTGGAGAAGGGGCAGCGAGTCGTCATCTCGCCAACTAGCGCAAAGTGACACTCAGGTCACTAAATGAGTCTATGCACTCACATTAATTAAAAGATTACAAAAGAACGTGCACACAAGAGACAATAATAAATAACGACTCCCAAATAAACATCTACACTAAATTATCTAAGGAAGATCTCCTAAACGCCTAGCCCAAAGCGATACCTTACGTTGACTCGAGTAATTGATAACCCTAGAAACTCCGTTGAGTGCAGGGCGTTGAGAAAACAGTGAACCCCTCAGAACTGCGTGCTGGCTGGATCTCTTTCCAACCCAGTCTAATAGGCCCACGAACGGCGAGAAGAGGTGAGCCTGAAGAGAAGTACCAGCCCTGGGTCAGCCATGTACCAGCGACTAATAAAGGTGAGCTGGTAGCTATGTACCAGCCTTGGATCAGCCACGAGAGTTCAATAGGCTCACGAACGGTGAGAAGAGATGAGCCTGAAGAGGAGTACCAGCCCTGGGTCAGCCATACTACCAGCGGCGTGAAGAGCAGCGAGCAAGCGGCGAATAGTGATGTATCCGCCCGACTTTGGCAGGAGTAGAAAATAAGCAATTAATGCATTAGTGGCGGGGGATAGTTGGAAACAGCCGCGGATTCCCATCCCAGGAATGCCATAGCGTACGAATAATCCTATTGCAAAAAACCGCACAACTGCATGACTCCTGCAAGTATACACGGGATTAGTTATATACTTGGTCTCACACCAACTTCTCGTCCACCCTTAGCTGATAGAAGTAGTTCAGTATTAGTTACTTAACAGAACCGTTCCTTGGAGCTTCCAAAGCGAGAATACTGGTCAATAGAAAAAAGAGGAGATGAGCTGTGAAGAGCGTCCGAGTAAAAGCGTAGCGCGCATGCGCAGCCACACAAAAGGAGGGAGGGGAGAGAGATAAGAGACTGGGAGAATTCACAGCGCATACAAAGTAGGAGAAATAGTCGCGCAGGCGCACACAAGAGGCTCGATAAAGATAAATGAAATACAATCCATTAGGCGAGAAGAAGGGAATCCAATCAAGAATAAAAATAAAATAGAAATTGATGTGTGACAACAAAGGTTACATCATAGTGACCTTGTGCGAGCTAATATCGCATTAGCTCGACACATGTTTAACATAACAAACAAAATGGTGCATCTCATTTTTCCATGAAATTGACTTTGATGGTACTTTACATAAACAGAAATTTTCAATTTTGATCATATCTCCACAGTTCTTTGAGATACCAAATAACTGATCATTGCAAAGTTGTAGTACCTTTCAAAACAAACAACCTTTATTTGAAATATTTATTTTTTAAATAGAGATTTGGAAAATAGGGATTTGAAAATGTACAGAACAGATATTTTTCTATAACAATGTAAATTATTTAGCTCAACATAGCTTACAAGTTATAAGTAAAATTTATTTAAAGGAGCGAGAAAGTCTGTGTATTGCTCTGTAACATTTATTTTCTCCTTGGCAACATCGTTCATCAAAGAGCCAAATAATTTTGGCATTATTACAAAATCTGCCTGACAACATATTTTATGTTTAAAAAAAAAGAGGACATGCCTGGGTAACATAATATGCATGGTAAGCAACCCTATTTGTGGCATTCATAACTGAATTCAATGAATAATATTTATTGAACCTTATTATAAAGTTGGTTTAACTTATGTAGATTATGCTTGGTTGTGCCAATAAGGTTGTTAAAAGAATGTATAAATTAGACACAAAAACATCTTTAGTATATCTTTGAAGATTTGTTAGTTATATTTGTTGATCATTTACAATTGTTTTTGCTCCAGTAGTGATTGTTTATGTTTTTGAAAGTGAAAGTTGTAGTGTTCATTTTCAGTCTTTATAGTAACCACTCTCATATAATGCCATTAATAGAAGCAGAGACTAAAGCATATAAATTATTGTTCAAAGGTTGGTTTTCCTCTTTAACATTTCAAAATAAATTTCCAACATGACAGGTAAATGTGCATTTAGTAAAGTGTGGTTACCATTAGTGACAAATAAATATATGACATCAGGATTAGTAATGTGAATCAAACTTGGACTCACAAAGCATGTCCCTTCCAAAGAGTCGGGAGCAGCACAAATCATCCCCAATCCGACTGGTTCTTCTATGATCCGTGAACACTGGAAGTTGGATATAGTTTCCACTATCAACTTCTGGAGAATCGGGCTGGGTTCCCCTTGGGGGAAAGAAGTGATCCCCCAACCAACAACGTAACCACGACGTCCAGTATACGACTCGCCTTTAAACAAGTCATAAATGTTTGTGTTGCAGAGAAACGTCATACCAAGGCACGCTCAGAGAAGCATGTTTAGGTATATAGTCAAGTTGGCTCAAATCCACTATTTTATGAATCCGAATCTCCAATTTACCCTCAAATCCGAATCTGAATCTTGGAAAAAATTATGTCTATAAGAAGAAATATAAAAATTGTGACTAAAAAAAAACTAAGGATGTGATGTTTGAATCGGAAATTTTATCGAATCTCAAATAGCCTTGAGGATTTGAGGTCCCATCCTAATTATGTAGTTAAAAACTATTAATGACACAAGATCTTTTCCTGTTGAGTTAGATGTCATAGATCAAAATATAAGTTTGTACTTTATATATTTTATTCACATATTAAGTAAAAGAATATCCTTACATTTAAAATGTATGCCTCATTTCTTAAGTTTTAGGAGAAATGATTTTGCAAAATTAATAAGATTTTTGTGTATCCATGTTTAATGGTGAAAACGACCTGATAATATGCTATGATCACATCACAAAATATTTAAATAATTTTAATGATAATTGCCAGTACAGAGTTAAATTGTCATATTATTTTTTTTCCTCTCGTTGTTTTGTGGGCAGGAAAGAAAGGGGTACAGTCTCGTGATACTGCTGCAAACATATTGGTTTAAACATCACAAACTATCTACTCTTTCTATCAGGGTTGTGTACTCGCTACACCAAGCCTTGAACTCCTCTATTTTATACTCGACATCAGGGGAAGTTTCTTTGGCATTGTGAATTTATATTTGAATAAATGTGTCAATCAAAATTACCAATATTGGTCCTAAAAATTAAAATAAGTTTAAAATTAAATTGTATATTTATCATATATTGTAATATTAATAATAGATGTTATTATTTTGAAGCCTGAGTTGATACATTTTTACCGACTCAACCCAAAATCGTTTCCGACTACAACTACATGACTGACCTGACTCCATAGCCCTGCTTTCTAAGGTGGCCTCTTTTGTTACTTTGTTTTAAATCCCCCTATAGTTAAGGATTACTAAATTTTCAAATTGTATAATATTTTAGTGTCCCACTTCTTACTATAAT
Organism: Timema douglasi; assembly: GCA_901482245.1. Classification (NCBI taxonomy): domain Eukaryota; kingdom Metazoa; phylum Arthropoda; class Insecta; order Phasmatodea; family Timematidae; genus Timema; species Timema douglasi. Next base: position 11,334 of record CABEEJ010000681.1, on the reverse strand, counting down.
GTTAAAAAAGTTTTATTACCTGACTCAGGAAGACAAACTGGTCTGATCCTATTTGAGAAAGTGACAGGTTTGTCCAGTTCTAGCAGAGCAATGTCGTTACTAAGCAGAAACGGATGAAAGTGGGAGTGATAGGATATCCTTTTCACCTTGCGCACATCATGGGCTGTCTCATTCATTGTACTGAGGTCGTGGTCTCCTATTTGTAGCACCAACTGCTCAATCGGGGTGTCTCGTCTGAGGGCAAGTCTTAGAAAGTCTTAGAACATGTGCACAGTATTTATGTTGTGATCATAGCTCAGTCAGTAATGCTTTTGCACAGTAAAAAGTAAATGTGTTTTAAGAGTTATTTTATTAATAAATTTAATATATATATAAATATAATTTTTTAGTGAATGTGTGTCTTTCCACACCCTCCAGAAGTCTCTAGACAGGGCTATTCAATTGGCGGGCCGCATCCAGCCCGCAAAGCTCCGTAGATCGGTCCGCAGATTGAAAGTCCAGCTACTGTATTACTGGATATACGTCGAATAGTTCATACAGTATGTAGAGGTGCTTGACCTTGAACAGCAAAAGAGATCTTCAGTCTCTTATCAGTGGTGGGGGAAGCTGCAAGCTCAGTATTACTCGGTCCTTGGAGCCACCGACATCGTGTTTACAAGGGAGTGTGAGTTTACCCTCCAGTGGCGTGCGTCCCCCACTCTAGACCCAGTATCTCTACCTACAAACGCTAGCACATAACCGCTGTGTTATATGTGACTCACACATCTTCTCTTTTCCACCCAACAGCAGCCGATGTCTCGCCAGTTGATATTTGCCTGGTTTATTGTTTGTGTATTATTTATAGTAATAGCAGAGTGCTTTGCTTTGCTTTGTCTTATTCTAAGTTTTCTAGAATGTCACTTTCTACTTTGAGTAGTAAGAGAAGGACGCTTGATGATGAAAACTGTCTAACTTTTACATTTTTTTAATCTCACTGAAATGTATCAATATCATATATAATATCAAATTATATTTCACTCCCCCCCCTCCCCCCTTTTAAACTACTAAAGTGTAATTTAATAACATTTCAAATTATTGCCAGATTGAATTAAATGTCTGGCTCACCAAATATTATGATTTTTTTTAAGTGGCCCGCTTAGATAACTGATCGAATAGCCCTGTTCTAGATGGTCTAGGTAGCTGGAATTTGCACATTTAGAGTATAAGCCATGGGACAACTAAACTGAGCTGGATTTTTTATTTAATGAAAATAGAATTAATTTAGTTCACTCTCACTTTATCCACTCTTAAGTAATAACTGTCCGAACGATACTTTTTTTTACGAACAAATCCCAACCTTACATGTGCTTATCAATTGAAGGTAAGGTTTTTTAAGGTTGGTTTGTAATCAAATTGTTGTAGACAGTCCTAAAAACTAGTTTAATAATAATTCCTAGGTTTTTTATAAAATCTTACTTTTCCAATATAAGATTATTTCTGAATCCAGTTTAATTCAAGGTAAAGTGACAGTTTACATTTGTAGCATAAACTTCATTACTTAACCAAAAATACGGTAGATAGAGATTTTTTCTGTTTACATGATTTATGACAAGCACTTATTACATTATATAAATCATCCAAGGTGATAAATAACTAGCTTAAATGTAGATTAACTTACTCAAATTTTAAATTGTCCCAAAACTAATAGGAAAATTGTCTTTATTTTGAAATCAGCTGTGAGTAAATTCCATGGTGACAAACATATAATCTTAGATTTGATATTACATTACTTTCATTTTGTCCTTATACAGTAAACTCCGGTTATCTGCTTTGCGGCTTAACCGCGACATCTCCAACCGCAGGGGATATGTTTCTGAAAAATGCTGTGTTGATGGAGAACACAAGAGTTACCGATTGATGTACTCATTAAAACACTAAAGAAGAGATAATGGCCAAAGAGGAAAAAGGCTTATGCATGGGGGACTACACTGGAACGGACTCATAACCTGCATAATTATCTTGAACAGGTTGTTACAGAAAATACATATCGGGTTAAGGAAAAAGGAAGCAGAAGACTAATACAGACTTTTTAAGTGATGTCTCCATTTGTAGTATACTGTACATTGATTTAAAGGGTGTTTTGTATTATCTTAACACATGAAATATGATATTATGTGTTTATAAACGCAACAACAATAGGTGAATATTAGTTTAAATTGAATGTGCTACAATCTCTCGTTTGACTAACTTTGCAGACTATCTGCGGTTTTGGGTTATCCGCTGCACTCGTCCCCTCCATTACTGCGGATAATCGGGATTTAACTATATAAAATTAAACTCGAAAATAGTAAAAAAAAAAATCTCTGGAATTGACATAGACTACCAGTAAAATTATTTTACATTTATAGTCTTTAAAAACCACCAAAACATTTTATAAAATAAAGGATACAAATATCTTATTAAATAAATTAAATTTAATGTTGTATAATTTTCTACCACTGCATATTTCTATCTGTTCAGGTTATAGGCATTTCTGATAATTACTCTAATGGGGTAGGGATAAGGAAAGAAGCATTTTCGAGGTAATCCACCTGCATTTACATGGAAGAAGAGTGGGAAATCATTTAGGAAAAACCAGCCTCAGCAGATCTAACATGAGAGTGACGGATTAGACTATTCGACCACTGAAGTGGGTTGCTGGATATGATTTAAATACTATTTGGAACATAATACATAATTTGGAGAATTCCAACACTTTCTTTACATAAACTGACCATTGACTTGTGAACAAAGACTCATACTTATGAGCTGTGAATTAAACCTTGGCCCCAAAACTAGTTAGATCAAATGCAATTGTATAATCTATGAGTGCACTATAAATAAGTTCATATGTTTGAGATGTGCACATACGTCATAATACAATGTGCAGCCGTGAGCACAAATAGCTCGTTGATTACAGCTCCCCCACAGAAGAAGAGGTCCTCTAGGAAGATAGCAACCTGCCAAGGGAATTCGTAGAGGGCCGCATCTGTTCCCCCGACAATCCTATCCTGCGCTTTATACATCCTGTCCCTTTGTAGTGCATGAGGAGACTGTTGTAAATGCTTCTTCATCGTGCCTGTACAAATAACACACTAAATTCTTAACATTTCTTTAATTTATGTCTAGCCTGGGCACGATCAAGATTATCAAGTCCCAGCGGTTCAACCGCTTTAACTCCCAAGACACTGGAATAGAGATCTCAAAGATAAGAACCTCATCTTGATCATTGATTTTTATTTAACTGAAAACTCTTGTGTGAGTCAACTTTGTTTTAAATAACTCACTAAATCACATTTTGTCGTATATCTAACACTTTATGTGTTTTGAAAAATAAAACACTTCTAAAACTTTTTTTTTTCAAAAACTTCATAACCTTTTGGTTCTAATAAGGTATTCATTTACTAAGTAACACACTTTTGGGGAGAGGGGAATGTACAATGTTTTATTTTAGCCACAATACACTTAAAATAACCTCTGGGGCTACTGTGTGGTTACTCATAGTCAACAGTATTGCCATTCTCTTGTTTTAGTACAGTCAATCTTCCCCTAAATATGACAAATTTTGCAACATTGACTAGTCGATTTTGCCAGTAGCTCCTTCTTAACCCCAACATACCAATTTCTGGCACAATCTAAAGTAAGTAGACTTGGCAACAGTTAATGGAGTTCATCAGCAGTGATAATCAGTGTGGTAGGTTAGGGATGGTAAGTGAAGAGCTTAGAAGAAATAGACACGCATTTGTGTGGAGGGAGAGGGGGAAACAGTTTAGAAAGAACCACTCTCTGTATACTTGGCCAGGATTTTAACCTCAACCTTCCCATCACCAGCAATTCAGCAGGAATGGCACCTCATACTATGAAACCATCAATGCTAGTACATGTGTTATTTAGTATTTGGCACATTTATTGAGGCTGCTCTTGCCATGGTAAACTAGCGCTAGTAGATACAACATACACAACAATTTGTACTAATTGGTTGATAGTGTCAACACATTACAATACATCTATGTGTAAATGTACCCAAGGTTTTACAAAACTGTTTCATGAGACTTATATACAGTTAAGTTAAATTAATGTGAAATCCATTCAACCATATACCATAGTAGAAAGTGTTGAAGACAGGTTCAGGAAAGCTCCACCAGGTACCTCCTTGATACCTCGTGTTATCGCGTCGCCACTTAATATCGTGCCACAAGTTGAAAAAGCTGTGGGAAAGCTCGGAGGAAGACGTTTGAGCATCCCACTCTTGTCGTCCGCAAGACACAGGAACTTAAGGACAGATACCCAAATCATACTCTATTGTTCTTTTAGTATAAGAAAGTTGGTATATTTCTTTTACACATTGATTTAAATATTCAATAATACTATATTTATAATAATCAGTTGCGGCTCGTGCATATGAGCTGCGGAGCTGCAGTACCCCCAACTTATTATGCATAATACATATACTTTATTTTATTTTAGTTCAGTCAAAACACAACCCAGAAGAATATATTATAATATATTTAAAATATTTCAGATTTTTTAATTTTCTCGGACATCCATTATTGTGCTGTTTTGAACGGAAGGTTTTCATGACTTTGAGTCTAGGAGAGTGGCAGGCGCTGCAATTCATGCAGAACCCCTTGTTTAGTGGTAGTGTGTAGAAGCAGAGGAGGTGTAGTATGGGAAGTGCCTGAGTGATAACAAAGGATTGGAGCTGCAAATTTTGCAGATCCTCTTGACAGCCATAGTCTTAACATTTAAACTGAATTGCATAACCAACCATTTTGTTTTTTTTGAATTCTGTATTTTTGCATGTTTAACTGCTTATTAAATGAGTGCAGAAATGAATACTAAAACTAAAATGTTGTTAATATATTATCAATTAATGTTATTATTATTATTAGCACCGCGTCTTACTACCTATTCGGGTTATACGCACTTACGCTAATGTGCAATGGTAGGGTGATTGAGAGATGAAATGGAGGACCTACAGTTTAACGTGGAATCCGAACCACGGTGGAGACCTGGCAATCCTCACATTCACAAGATGTCTTGTCAGAGGTGAAGGAAAGGTTTGGTAATCAGATAAATCTTTGCCGGGACCGAGGATTGAACCCCGGACGCCAGCATAGAAGTCCTTACCCCTAGACCACCAGGTCACCATCAATTAATGTTTCTCGATTAAGTTTAATTGGAAAAATTTAGATTAAAACCAAAGGGCCTACTTTTACAGTAATTTTGATGTTCATATTTATTCTAACTACTTAATTTTTTAATTGCATATTAATATGTTTATGATATTTTGAAATATCTGTTTATTTTTTATATACTTTCATATAAAGAAAAAATTTTTATTATTTACAACTTATTATAGTATGTTGTCATTTTTATTGTTTTTGTTTTTTAAGTAGAACCCCTACACTCGACCAATACAAAACAAAATCATATTGTTATATTTTATATAGGGACTAAACTAAACAAAGTAGGTTTTTAACTCGGGCAATCTTACTGTCTTGAAACCATTATTTAAAATGTATATTTTGTAGAACTACCTTTTTGCTAATAAGTCTTAAAAAAAGTAATTAACTCTAGAAATTAAATTAAGCTATACATTGTTAAAGGAAAACATTATTATACATCCCACCAAATGACCCCTCTAAATTCCCTCTCAACCTCAATCTTCTCTCCCCTCGCAGGTCCCACCCAATCCGCCCCCCCTCCCCCCTCATTGTTAAAACTCACGAGCCGCTACTGATAATAATACCTACATAACTTGTCTATTATAATGCTGATTCAAATTAAAAAGTTGACACATTTGATCAAAGTATAATCACATTTTAAAATTATTATTTATATTGCCTTTTAAACTTAAAGCTAGGAATTTGTCTAATCTTAATTAGTTGTGAAGTAAAATAAATTATTTAAAATGTATGTATATATTTAATATCCATAAAATATTTATATATATAATATTTAATATATATATAATAAAGTACTGCAAATAAACAAAGTCACCTATGTGTATATACTTGTTATAAATTAATTGGTTGTAATGGTATTAATAAGTTTCATCCCTAAAACTCAAATCTGTTTCTATTTTATAGTTGTGTGTAGATATATAAGTGGAGCATGCTAGAGTTGCCAGGCAGAACTTTTCTTCCCAAACCTCCTGTTGGTCATTTTATAAATTAAGTCTGAGGGCGGTATGCAGGAACGTATAGTGAATGCTTAGTGGACCGATAGTGTGCTCCCGAGCACATAAATGCTCCACCTTTTAACCTATAATGACTGCAAGCAAACCCACACTAGTGTCAACAAAGCATCCACTTAGTCAAGTTCTTGTATACGGCCCTCTATGTTGTTATTTTTTTATCCAAGACTGTTTCTGTGTGTGTGGGTGGTGCCTCTCTTTTTTGCAGGACATATGTATGTAATAAGGAGCAAGCCTCTCTGATTATAAACAGTACTAAGTTGATAGTGCATTTGAAATCTCAGAGGCTTTCTCTGTGTTTTATAACTATAAAGAAAAGTACAAATATTATAATATTACTTAGTATAGATATATTTCCTTGTCTAGTTTTGGGGTGAACAACCAAGTCAAGGCCAGTAATCTATTCATAACAGCTACCTCATGGTATCTCAACTGTTGTAACCCATTTGTACCCACTAATTATTCTAAGTGAGATAAATTCACAACAAAGTTATGTACCTTGGAAGTTGCTTAGTTCCGTGCACCGTAGCTGAACTATTTTAATACTCCAGCGATAATAACCTTCATTCTGAATGAGAAGTGCCAACTTCACTGGCTTTGTCTGTCCTGGAGTTACTGCAACTGTAGCTAGAAGCAAACAAAATGTATTTGTTTTCTGCCTGTGAATTTATAAATTATCGATTTTTTTAGATTTTCTCCACTCCTATTCTCTGTATTGTCATAAATATGTAGAGTAATCCTACACAATTAGTTTTTGATTTATTTTTTTTGACAGAAATACAGTTCATAGTCTGAAATTATTTACTAATAAATGTATGCATCACTGTTTTTATGGGAGAAAAATTAAAAGGTACACATGTTTGAAATAGATAGGAAATATTTTAGAGCTAGGGCCTATGCCAATTTTGAAAGGAAATCTAGAGTCTGATTTAGAAATGAAGAAACTTTTTTTGACAATCATAAAAGTTACACCATTTTCACTAATGTTTATATGTAAAGTTATGTGTAAGCAAACACAGCGTATTCTCACCAGATGTCTTGGGTTCTGATCCTGACCGACTCAAATGTATGTCTTATTCATTATCAATACAAGTGTCTTACTTATTCATGAGCGCTAGATTCTTGTCTTATATTTAGGTGTGAGGTAGGTTCGTCTCTTACAACGTTTATTATTAGGCTATTGTTGCATATCAATGAATATAGATATGAAATGAGACCTACATTTATTAATAAGTTGATTTATTGAGATATGTGACTAATAAATAACATGCTAATATTAACTATTGTCTTTACATTACTATACTAAAAACTGAATTAGTGTGCCAGCTGGAATGGTTGGAGTGCTTCATGCGCTTCCATATTGATTGACTGCTTAAGCACAAGTGATTTTTCTCAGTTTGCCCAGGTTTCTTGGAATTTTACCAAAGCCCCACAGTATGAAGGTTGCACCAATAATAAGTCAATCCTTTAGCGGTATTACTGAGGACATTCGGGGCTATTTTGAATACTTTTCTCCGTTTAACTTTAAAGTTAAAACCATTTAAGATGCTAGATAATGCATTCAGGAACAAGGGCCCTGGTCGCTTTCTATTTTAATAGAATTATATTAAGGGCTGCACTTTTACTTTGAAAAACTATTTCAACCTTGTTGATGAGGTAAGACTTTTTGATGGACGATTCCTTTAATGATATCCGAGTTTGTTTTTTTATGTAAGGTAGTAAACGAACACAATGTTCCCCTGTCTAGTTATAAAGTGATAAAATTAAGAGAGCTTGGAATGTTGGTAATAAATTTGTTATATTCCAATGTTATTTGTAGCTGTCCCTTTTCATAAATTAATAATATCAATACTAATGAAATCATAATAATAATAAAGGAAAATGTTACCATATTGATCAAAAAAAAATGTATTTTATGAAAGTGCCTTCCTACCAAAATAATGCTACAGCGTAATTTGACCAAAGTTACATATAAAGTATACACCAGACACTGAGTACTACGGGAGTTTCACTCCGCTCCGACGTCAGTGAAGTTGATCCCCCCACTTTTAAAAATTTAAGATTTTATGATTTCAATTGTTTTTTCTTCGTCTGTTCCGGATTGTCCCGCAAAAATTTTTGTTTGTTCCGTTTTGATAGGCCCACAAATGATAGGTTTACATTGGAGGGGGGGGGGGGCAACCTCACGGTAGCTCCCCCACTTGTAAAAATGCAAGTTTTTATGATTGAAATCGTTTGTTCTTCGTTTGTTCCAGATTGTTCCGCAAACATTTTTTGTTTTTTTCCGTTTTGATAGGCTCACAAATGATATGTTTACATTGGAGGGGCTAACTTCACTGTATCCTCCCTCCCCACTTTTTAAATTTGAATCTTTTATGGTCGTGATCTCTTGTTTCTCGTTTGTTCCGAATTTTTCCTTAAAAATTTTGATTTGTTCGGCATTCGTTTTTGCACAAATGTTTCGTGAACTTGTGACCCTTTGCTTAGTCATGAGTGGCCAACTTCATGGTAGCCCTCCACTTTAATAAATACAAGATTTTATGATTGCAATAGTTTGTTTCTTTGTTTGTTACAGGTTGTTCTGAAAAAGTTTTGTTTGTTCCATTTTGATACATCCACAAATGACATGTTTACATAGGACATCCGTGAATTTGCCCCTTTTAAAAACCAATGTTTTTATGATTTCAATCGGTTTTTATTCGTTTGTTTAAAATTGTTCTTCAAAAATAACAATTTTGTTCTGTCTTGATACGCTGACAAATGATATGTTTACTTTGGAAGTCCGTGAAGTTAACTCTCACGTCCTCCTAAAAACTTAAATATATATATATATATATATATATATATGATTGCAATCGTTTGTTCTTCGTTTCTTCTGAAAAAAATCTTTTGTTCCCTTTCTATACCTCCATAATTTGTATGTTTACATTGGACGTCCTTGAAGTTGACCCTCCCNACCCCCCCCCCCCCCCCAACCCTAATTTTAAAAACCCATGTTTTTATCATTGCAATCGTTTGTTATTCGTTTTTCCGGATGGTTCCTCTAAAAAATACGCATATTTCGTTTACACACACACTTTGCCATCAATAATTTGTTCTTGGCTCATTTTGGATTTTCCTTTATTCCTTTTTCAAAGCCTCATATTTTTGTTAGTAGTAGCTCTCCTTTATTATTTCAAAACTTGAAAATTCTTTGTTTAAAGTTTATTGTTTTTTTGTTCGAATGTTCCTAAACATATTTATCCTTATTTTGTTTTAAATCGATTTTAGAAAATGTGTTTATTTTCTGTTAACGGCTTTAAAATGAATATATATTTATCATTATGCCTAGCTCTCTTTTCGCACCTAATCTAGTTAATTAACAAAATATGAATTTGTATTTTTATAATTTTCTTTAGTTTGTTACAGATTATTGCCCATCATATTTTAGTTTGTTTGTTCTTAGATCTGACAAACTCTAAATAAACCAGTATCACTAGTGATGATGAATGGCATTTTGTGTGAGTGACTTGTGCAGTTGTACAGGGCCTCAGGTAAAGAAAGTGCCTGCCACCCTCTCTGTCTAGACTCTAGGTATATAGTATTAACAATCTTTTATGTGATTTCCTCACTATTCACAATACAGCAATAAAGATGCCAAGCAAGACAGAAATACAAAAACTGGATGGCCACTGGTCCACAACTTTGCATGTCATACAACTTCTAGTAAAAAAAAAGTATTTTTATAAACCTCATTTCCCATTTTTAAGCTTTAAAATAGTTGCTTCGCCTACTTGGGTAGTTGTCAAATCACCAACAATTAACTGAGTAGTATTGTCCGCCCCCCCCTTAACATAAACAGTCGTACCTCCTCTTGGGTTAGGGTGCAAAACGTAATACTTGGGTGCAAAACGGTGCAAAATAGGTGCAAAACGGTCGTACATTTAAATTTTAATTTTGATGGGGTGGGGGGGCTAACTTAAGTGATCTCCCTTACAGTGAGCTTGGAATTAGGTTCTCCTGACGCTTTGACACCACACCTTCCTTTTGTTTGCTACTATTACTGTTATGATGTAGAGTGTAGTAAGTAGTAGCTTTGGCCACAAAGAAGCAGTTGGCAGAAAATGTCATCTATTCCAATGCTAGCACTTACAAAGAAGGAAACTCCTTGACAATGAAAATGAGTTATTCAAATCAATCAATCTTTATAAATGGGGTCCAGACTTAGGTGGCCAAAAAAGTAATCATAAAAGTAGAGTAAGGTAATTAAAATCCCTAAACCTCTAAAAAAATTACTAGATTTGCAAAAGAATTTAAGAATATAAATAAAATATTGAAATGAATGTATACAACTAAATCAAACACACACTTTACAAATTGAAACAAAAAAATAACTTTGCATTCAAAGTCCTTTAACAATAATTAAACTCGTGCATTCTGATAACTATAGCATTAATTTACAAAAATCTCCTTTAAAAAACCCCATCATAATTCAACTTTTCACCGCTTAACTGCAGCATCTCATTGGTAATATGGATTTTACAAACATGACAAACAAAGAGGATAAAGAGTTAATTTTCAACATTATTCTTCATACCAACAACAGTTTATTAAAAAAAGTTTCGATATTTATGCATTCATAAAATATTAATAGCATTTAAAATGTACTAATTTAACATAAGTGACTGGCAATTATTCAAAAATGCCTAAAAATGACTCATAAAAGACTAAGCCAAGAATATAATATCAGCTTAAATCCAAAACGAAAAGATTTTTAAAAATTACCTAAAAAACGTTTACACAACCAAGGGGTCATGAAAAAAAAATGTTTTCGGAACAATCCCAAACAAACGAAAAAACGATCGCAACCATAAAAATGTCGATTTTCCAAAGTTGGGGGGGGGGGCTACTGTGAAGTTAGCCCCCCCCCAATGTAAAAATATAATTTGAGGGCCTATCAAAATGGAAAAAACCAAAATTTTTGCAGAACAAACAATTTCAATAATAAAAACTTAATTTTTTAAAAGTGGGGGGACCAACTTCACGGATGTCTCCTTAACCCTTTGTTGCCCAGCTATAAGGTAAAATGTATAGTCCTTTGTTGACCAATGGTACTTTTAGGTACCACCTTCTTTTAG
>CABEEJ010000680.1:219271-233579 GCA_901482245.1 Timema douglasi | reverse complement strand
GGATGTTGGATAGTTCATTCAAGCACTTAACTCTACATATACGGCTTGAAATGCTCCGACCTGTTTATCTTTGTGAATCGACCTCTCCCGTCTCACAGAAGGAAATGTAGCGGCAACTTCTCACCTGTGCAATTTAGACGCGGGGATGAAGTTCTGCTCGCTGTAAGGGGGTGAAGGTTTATAGAGCGGAGGGAAATGTGACGGTGGTGTGTTGGCAACAGTGTGCGTGCTTCATCCACCCGCATAGGGCTGGCTCTGTCTTTCGAGAACGCCTCCTGAAAATGTGATGTTTTTTTATTTTATTTTATTGTTGCCCGTTTGAGTGGTCGAATGGGGTCTCAAGGCGTCACTCTCGCAATAGATTGGACTGCCGATGACTGAGAGATCGGGGTTCAAATTTCGGTCGGGTTTATTTTAGTGCTTTTTTTTAACTAAATGTTTTTCAACTACACCTCAGCTGGCCCCGTGGTGTAGTGGTCAGCGCATCTGGCCACGGGCCTAGGGGTCCCGGGTTAGATTCCCGGCCAGTACCTTGGTATTTTTCCCTAAAGTAGAATACACCCAATGGTCAACAGGGTTTGGCTAGTTAGATTTAGGTTAAAACTCATCCTGGCTCCACAACATAATAATAATAAATCATCTCATTATGGATACGACGTGTAGACAACCTCCTAGGGTAGACTTTGGGCAACGCTCTCTGCTAAATGAGCGGCTAATAGTCCACACGGTAGGTGACCTGGCGGTCTAGGGGTAAGGTGTCGGACTTCTGTGATGGGAGTCCGGGGCTCAATCCTCGGTCCCGTCACGGATTTATCTGATTACCAAACCCTTCCTTTACCTCTGACAAGACGTGTATTCATCACAACTTGGGAATGTGTGGAATGCCAAGCCTTCACCATGGTTCGGATTCCACGTTAAACTGTAGGTCCTCCATTTCATCTCACAATCACCCTAACATTGCGAACGGGTAGTAAGACGTAATAATAATAATAATAATAATAATAGTCTACACTTAAGGTGACCGAACTTGGATGTTAGTCCTTCCCGGTCAAATGGGTTATACGATTTAAAAAAAAACCTTTCTACCGTCACGCTAATTCGGATATACTTCCTCTAAAGTGTTTAATTCCTCATCCCTTCCCCATCAAACAAGTATGGTTGTTACTTCTTAAATAAATCATTAGTGTCTATTATATTCTCTTAAAATATATTTTCTTTCTGGTTTCTATATTTATTTTCTGGAAAAAATCAAGCTTCAATTTTATAAGCTGTGGGTAAATCGTACCGGCTTAGAGATTTCATTTTAATCTATCCGTTTTCAATTTATGTAAATTTGACGTATTTTATAACAAGAAAGGGAGTGTCTAAAAGTATAAACTTTATATATATTAAAGACTACTGAAGTGCCGTTTTCTCATTTTCTTCTCGTTATCCTTAAGGAGGACAGGAGCTTTCTCCTCGGCGAAGGATTTGAGACTACGTGTTAAATCACAGGAAGACTTTGTTAGTAATCACGGATTTTCTTGTTTAAAAAAAAGTGGGCACTTTAAAGGGTAGAGGTCGGGATTTTAAAGATAGGAATATAGTCGAACCACTCCCTCCCTTCCTCTGGCATCCCATTTTCGAGATCAAATTACGCAAGATCGTGACGTAGGGGTGAGAAGGGATTCAGGGACTTGACCCCCTTCTATTCCACTTTACTCTTTTAAAAAGGGGAAGGGAAAAAAGTTATAAAACTACGCAAAAGGAAGGTTAAATCAAGTGTCCCTTAAGATAAAACCTCCATTTATTTTTCTACAATTAAAAAAAATAAATTATTAACTTCCCTAATGATGCAAACTTAGTAGGTTACATTGATTAGTTAGTTCTAATATATTTTTTAGCACCGCGTCTTACTAGTCGTTTGTGTTACACGCCTATGTGCTAATTACTATAATTTGTTAGAGATTAGGAAGGTTGAATTTATAGGAAGAGTACCCAAACTTGCGTGGAGGAAGAGTGGAAAACCATATAGGAAGAAACACTCGATACATCCTACAGGAATCGAACCTTGATCTCCCTGTCATCGTCATTCCAGTATATTACGAGAGTGACGCCTTAGACCATGCGTCCACCTAAGTGGTTTACTAATATCTAGATTTATTAAACTATTATTCTGTATAGTATGATTTTGGTAGGAAGAACAGTAGAAGCTAGTTACTAAAACAGTTTTAATATATTCATACATTAAGTCAGGTTATTTGCAGCTGTCACTTTTGAAATATATTATCAATACCTATAAAATAACACAAATAATAATATAAAATTTTGGCAGGGTTGGCCGCAAATAAATATGTTTGAATTTTCTCTACTGTTATTCCAACCAAAATGAAGGTATATCAGAGCTGGTCCAAGGTAAATTCATGTTGTTTCTACTGCCGCGTCTTGCTGCCCGTCCGGATTATACTCATCACTAGGCTGATGGGGTAGAAATGAGGAAGACATGGAGATGAAATTTAGCCACGTTTGCGTGGAAGAAGAATGGGGGGAGGGGGGGACCCCACTCTCTGCACACCGGGCCGGGAATAGAAATATGATCTGTCGAAGAGGAGTTCGACATTCATAACGCTGTGCTCACCACGGGCCGAGGTTGCTTCTGGACCATAGCTTGGCGCCCCCGCAACTGCTCTCGAACCCGGGGCTGTAGAGTCGGTACGCCAAGCCTTAACACTCAAAACTCCTTCATAAATGGCTATAAAGTATATTAATTAGTGATAACAAATTTACCGCAGTAAAACTTTCAAATTCAGATTATTTCATGGGAACCTTCTTTGGCACTGTGAATTTATAAATTTGGTCAATCCAAATTATAAATATTGGTCATAAAGAATAATAAAGTTTAAGATTAAAATTATATAATTACTATAGGCCTATGTTGTTATAATTATATAAGTTTTTATTTTGGAGCTGTAATCGGTTTTGGTACATTTTTACCGACTCCAATTCGACCCAAAATTGCTTCAGACTCTGCAGCCCTGCAGCGAACCCCTCGCAAGTCCGAAACGCGCGTGACTCACATGACCCCGTGTGTATGTGAAGGGGCGGGGGGAGTGCGGGGGGGCTTAGTGGTCCTGTTATTATACATCTTTTAGAGGTGGAAGGTTTTCAGTAGCAAGATGTAGTCCCTTTGTCACCTCGACGAGTAAAGACTTGGTTTCAAACGAGCCTGGCGTTGAATCGAGGTCACGTGGCGGCTGATGTAAGACGCGGGCGCCGTCTTGTATAACACACACACACACACACACATAGTGAACTCAGCCTGTGGGGAAAACTAAATTCCCTCCTACAAGTACCGACCAAAGAAGAGGATGTTTGTACACACAGCGTTGATCCAAAGAACTGTGTTCCCCAACTTGTGGTTCGCGAGAGGTTTCATGGGGTAAAGAACATCCGTTAACCACGTAACGCTGTCGAGAGGGTACTTACTCTTTGGCGTAGGAATAATGTCACAGACAAATAGAGAAAAGAGAAACATCTTTGTCCACCAAAGAGCATAAGAATCAAATACATTTTCAAAGACATTAATTAAAAAGGATATATATTTGCTTATATCTCAGAAACTATTGGTTTTATAAAAATATACTTCAAATAAAGGATTTTGATTTTTAATAGTACTAAAATTTTACAGTGATAAGTTATTTCTTATCTCAAATAGTCGCGAAAAAATTATGATCGGGGTTCGAATCCTGTTCGGGAGTACAGAATGTGTTTTTCACTCTCCTTCCACGCAAACGCGGGTAAACTTTCTTTTTATTCAATCTTCCTATGACTTAACACACTAGCGTAGTAAGTACATAACGCCCATAACTCTAACGGGTAGTAAGATGCGGTGCTAAAATAAACATGAAGGGGTTTCATAATTAAGTATTTTCAAAGCAACTGTCTTAGAATCTACCTGATAACAAAGATTAATCAATTTATTGCTTTTTTTTCTATCTTGATCTGTATATTTTTTCTCTATTTCGCTCAATATCGCTGAAACTATTAGTAAATAACACGCTGTACAGTTTACACACAGTGTTGCGTTTATTACGTTTTTCCGGTTCACAAAACCGCATCAATACTTCCCTATTGGTTTGTTAATTACCCACAGCTGTGAGCACACCCACACATTGGTAACAGTTATCAGGCGAGAGGCCTTCACGGCCATTTATCACGATATTACAATATTATCCTCCGCGACCAATTGTAACGAATTACCCTACTACCCTCTACAGAAAATAATCAATGTTACTGCTACGATCCGTGCCCAATTGTCACGAATTACACTACTACCCTTTGCTACTAAAAGTCACGGATGCCCTCCTAGTTCCATCAGTCATGATTACCATTGTCTCTCTCTAGTCCAATTGTCACGAATACCACTGTTCTTTTCTACGTTTTATTGTCACTAATGCTGTGTTTTTTTGTCTAAAAAGTATTTCAATCGCATGTTTTTTTTATTAGCTTAAGATATTTCATATCAACTTTCTAATCACAAATTCTATCTGCACATGAACTAAACTTATTTAACTCCTAGACAATCTGACTGGATGTTTACTAAGTGGATATCGGGGAATGGACCCGTATACACAATTAATATTATTGTGTTTGTGTCAATATATATATTTATATATATATAAAATCCCCCCGTGATCGAACCAAGGGTCCCTTGTATCTGTTCCAGACCACTCTAACCCCTGAGCCACGGTTTGAAGACCCCAATTCTAAACCTTCTAAAAGCTTCGCTGCCCTGTGATCGACACCGGGAAATATGTACGGGTATTCAGTTGAGCGAGATTCGTTTTGAATAACTCTATTCATGCCATCCTTTATCCCGAGTTCTCATCTGTTGATATCTTCTTCGTTCCTTATCCTACCCAATATTATAAATCCTTATAACATCCATCCATCCATCAGATATATAGCGTCTGCACTTTTTGAAGCATACTCTACTCCTTTTCATGACCTCGAGAATCCAGTACAGTTAGAAAAGTTATTAGATCTACTTTCACGTCAATTCATGTGATCTGCAGGTGTCACTTTTGATATATATTATAATTTCTTATAAAATAACACTATGGGTATAATATTCTGAAAAGTGAAAAATGACACCTGGACACTGGAATCGAACCCTGGACCTTTAACTTAGTACGCCAATGCTCTGGCCACTGAGCTATCCAGGAATCGTCCCTTTCCCAGGGTCATTCTTCAATCATATTTTAAGGCAAAGTCCATGATGGACGTACGGAAATCTCCGGCTAAAAAAATGTTAGTAAAGAATGACCCTGAGCAAGGGACGATTCCTGGATAGCTCAGTAGTAAGATCATTGGTGTACTAAACCAAAGGTCTCGGGTTATAATCCCGTGCCCAGGTGTCATTTTTTTCAATTTTCAGAATATTGATATCTATATGCGAGTAAATCCTCACAATAGCGTTGGCTACTTGATTCTTAACTGTGGATATAGTGAAATATTAATTCTGACCGTATAAAGTGTTTTATTATCTTGTGTTGATGTCATTCTTCTAATTGATAACAAATGTGCGCCTGTGAGACGATATCTCGCGGTTGTTTGGCTTCTTTTCAAAACTGTTCACATACTCGTGTGATGCCCAACATCGCACTTTATTTGATGCGCAAATTTAACATTTTGAAAAAGGGAGGGGGGGGGGAGATCGATCTCTGGCGAGGACGAAGAAAGGAAGGAATGGAGGGGTGGGATGATAGATGTATACCTATAACATATTTTATTCGTTAAAGATATAATAAACAAAAATTTCTAGCGAACACCCCCAACCCGCCCTCCCCAAACTCTCTTTTAAAAAAATAATGGCTTACTTCCTTGCCTTCTGGTGAGTAAAGAGTAAAAGAACCAACTTCAATTGAAAAATTTCCATTAAATGTCATAATCTTAAATTGTTTATTTCTACAACGTTTATAATAAAAATATTTGAAGCTTATTGTACAGTCTGATTTTAATAGGAAGCCCGTTATTTGGAAACTTGAAACTCATATTAATTTCCACGATGGCGGGAATAAAATATTACAATATTGTATTAACATTCTTAGTCCGTTTAATTATTAATGATAACAACCCGCCTCGGTGGTCGTGAACCTCGGTCTGGTGTACTGAGTGAGATTTTCCACTTTTCCTCCACGCAAATGTGGGTATACTTTCTTTAGATATAACCTTACTAATCCCTAAAACCGTTGGCGTAATCATCACACACGCGTATAACCTGAAAGGGTAGTAAGACGTGGTGCTAAAAAAATATAAAGAGAATTTATACAGTAATCCATAAAGAAGTATTATTGAAGCTTTCGATAACTTTATGATGACCTTTATAATTAGTAAATCGAATAAGACGTATTTATAGAATGCACATTTTTTTTAGCAATGTGTCTTACTACCCGTTCGGGTTGTACGCCTATGTACTAATTACTCCAATGGCTTATGAGTTAATTTAGAGGAAATGCACCTGCAATTGCGTGGAGTGAGAGTGGTTAACCGTTTATGAAAAATCATCCTCAGTGCACCCGACGAGGATCGAACCCCGATCTCGTCCTCGGCGCTCTAGTCTAACACGAGAAGCGCGTTAGACCACGCGGCTACCAAGGCGGGCCAAATTTTAGTTCTTGTCGATCAATGTTGGTAATCAAACGTGAGCTTTCTATATTAAAAAATAAATCCGGGTTTATGTTGGTTTATCCAAATATCCGCAGGAATTATGGATCGGGCCGCGCGAGTTTGACATGCCTGCTCTCTCAAGTCCCTGGTTCCTCAGGGTTCAGGTCTCTCAGCCACACATGTGTGTGTGTTTATATGTGTGGTATTCGGGGTCACGCGTATAGCGGTCCGTGACGCCTCAGGGGCTGTTAGCGCCCAGTTCTACAAACTTTTGTCTTGCTGCTCGTCTCTCTTAGGTAGAAAGGTGTTTCCTTCCAGAAACAGACGTGAGAAACTCCCTCCCCCCCTCCCCAACCACCCGTCTAAAGCCGGAGTCTAACGGGAGGAATAAAATATGACGAGCTCTCGGAAGATGAGGGGGAAAAAAACCCATCTCGAGGTGTGTGGTTTACTTTCATACCTTCTTTACAGCAAGAGCATGTACAAAATATATATTTAATATAGTTATATTGTGTGTATATTTCCAAATAAGTCTATTTTATGGGGATCTTACAATTTTTGTTGTTGTTAAATGAATCTAAAGTAGTCACATTGTTTTTCAAGTTTGATTCATAAACTTAAAATTAAAATACTAATCACATTATTTCTGTTTTTAGTCTTATTGGAAAACTGAAAAAACAACACACAAAAAAACCCGTAAGGCTACCTCCCTCCTTGACCCCTAAGTTAAACTGAATATACCTGGAACATTATTCTCCAGAACATTAATAAAATTAATGTGTTCGTTCAAAATATTTATCTTGGAGCTGTCAAAATTGGTAGCTTATGTTAAAAATGGCGTCAGTCAAACACACGTATTGGCATATTATCATATGAAAGTAGATATAGTAACTTTTAAGAACTTTGTCTGACAGAAAAGTTATTATCTAGTTTTACGTGTTCATACGTCAAGTCATGCGCTCTGCTAGATAAAATTAATACCTATAAAATACATTTAATAATATAGTTACATTTTATCAATGTTGAGCGCAAAAAAAGTTTGTAGTTTCTAAAAAAAAAGCTCTTTCTGAGAGAATTGGACTGCAAATTAATGTTACATTGAAATGGGTCGATTCCCCCCTTCCTTCGCTGCGAGTGAGGGGAGGGGAAGAGTCAATTTCCCCTCCTCCGCTCTAAGGGTCGCGAGGGGGTAGGTAAGGTTCGTTAAATCAAAGAAGTGGCAACACTCTAGTATAGATGGGCTGGGCTCTACATACATAGAACAGGGACCCCGCTGTTCCGCATGAAATAAATATTCCCCCTCCCCATTTCGCTTCCGTTCGTTCGCCGGGATCTCTCTCTTAACGGCAGCCACCAAAATATTTCATGGATATTCCACAGCTTCTTTTCCCCCCTTACTTTCCTTCCTCACTTTACTTTCTCGGGAAAGATGGAAAATGGGGGACTTTTTTCTTTCTTTCCCGGGGGTGAACAAATTTACTGGAAAGGAACATACGCTATACATTTTAAACAAAAGCATCTGGAACCTACTGATTTTTCCCTATACCCGAAATTCTCCATCCGGGATTCGAACACGAGAATCGTCCGGAGAATCCTGCAAACTTAACAATTCTTGACCTGCGGACGGAAAGTTTTATTTATTTTGTATTTTTAACACAAGAGCTATTTTAGTTACTTAATTTAATTAGGTAGGCATGGGGAAGATAGTTTTAATGGAAATGCACCCACACTAGTGGGGAGCGATGATGGTAAAACCACACTGGAAATCAAACTCTCCACCGCACCCGGATTGGATTCGAATATATACCTTCTTNCCCCCCCCCTCCATTTCTCACTACACGTTCGGGTAGTACGCATGATAAGTTCACGACAATAATTTGGTAGGGTTGAGTAAGGTATAATTTTAGAGGAAATGTACCCGCATTTTCGTGTAGGAAGTGTGTGGAATCATTTAGGAGGAGGAAGTATTAAAAAAAATCCTCGGTACCGACCAGCCAGACTAAAAATGAAGTTTACATTTAAACCGCGTGCCCACCGATGCGAGTAGTAAAAAAAAAGTGGCAAATATTAAACTAAAACCGCAAACTGGGATAAAAATCTGCCGTAAAAAATAAAAAAATAAAGTTGATAACTTTTAATTCGAACCGTAGCTTTTTATTTCTCAAACCATCTGTAGGGAGATTACAATCGAGTGGAAGATCAATGTGGGGGGATCCCCTCCAAGTTTTAGAAAAGGAGGGAGGAGGGCACACTATAAACCTTGATGGCGACTCTTGAACAGAAATACCCCCGCACACTTGAGATACAATCTAATACACAACTATATTATATTCACTTGAGTAGATTTTTTTTTTAAAGCTCTATCATTATCTAGTGACGTCAGCTTAATGTGGTTTCAAAGTCATAATTTAATGCCGGTTTCATGATCAGATTAAGTAATGAATGGGTTCCAGAGTGAGTGACAATAAACATGTAGAAGTTTGACTTGACAAGAAGATTTAATAACTTTTCCAACTGTCGGATAGTGTTATATTTTTTTTTATGGCGATCCACCCTCCCCCCTTAAAAAAGGGGGGATGGGTGGTTTAGAAAGATGGGTCGACATAAACCAGGCGACGCATCGTAGTTCGGTTTGTGATATCACAGGAGAATTGTAACATAGCATTTAAAAACTATTCTGCTCGATGTATAGCTAACATTTAAATCTTGATTAGAGGAAACTTAAAACAATTGACATATATTATAATACGTCAAGTCATTTGATAATCATTTGTCACTTTAGTTATAAAATATCAATACCCACCCAAAGTACGACACCTTAGCTCAGTCGGTAGCGTTGTTGCTGTCTGAATTAAACCTCCCGGGTTCGATTCCCGACATTACTCTAAAACGTAGAAATGTTTTGTTTTTTTCCTTTAACACTGATGAATTAAATGCCGCGGGGTTGGATGTTGTCTGTTCTAGATTTAAATTAGTTTATAAATCGTGTGCTTATATTATAAGTCGTTCAGAAAGTGCACGTTAAATACATAAATTAATAATAATTAAAAATAAAGTAAAATGTTATCACTGTTGTTGTAGTAAAATATATTTGTATTTTCTAAAACTATTATTATTATTATTACTATCACCGTGTCTTACGGTAATCAGATAAATCTGTGCTGGGACCGAGGATTGAACCCCGGCCGCCAGCATCGAAGTCTGACACCTTACCCCTAGACCGCCAGATCACCTATTTTCAAAAAGTTCCTTACTAAAAAATAACTCTACACAATTAAGCTTTGTCTTGTTTTCACTCAAGTATTAACTTAGAAAGTACCTACGAAATTCAAGAGATGTTCAATCATTTAAGAACCCTTATTTCTCTTATTTAGAGTAGTCCTATTTTCTCTTTATACCTGGTCCTGAAGCTCTGTGGTATTCAACCCTTTCCTTTCGTGTACCCACAGATATAATTTCTCAACTTGGTACCCTCAAATTAGTTGGTGCATAATGCGAACTATACATATTCTGTAATTATTATGTGTTCTGTCTTACGACAGCTCCATTCCTTTTGTCAGTGAACTTAATAATTTAAGTACTTACTAGTAGACCGCCAATGCATCCTATGCCTCCTCCTTCAGCTCCTAGAATTTTCTTCTTTCCTTAAAGTCATCCCATATCCAAATCCTCCTCCTGTTTAAACTCCTTCTTTCCATCAACCTCTCCTTCGATTACTTCGTGCAGAAGACAGTTCCTGCTGTAATCAACATAAAATAAATTACATTCAAAATAATCTAATTAAATAATACGTTTTAAATTATGTATATATATATACACACACACACATGCATAGTTTAAAAGTTTACGTACCACGTAAATAATACGTTTTAAATTATGTATATATATATATATATACACACACACACACACACACATACATAGTTTAAAAGTTTACGTACCACTTATGGTGTCTTGGCGTACCTAAGTTTGAATATCACTCCTATTGAGGTGTTCTCTACTTTTTATTTTTTCTGAATTAAGCCTTAGACCGTGATAGTGTGTTTGCGTACTAAATTAAGGGTTACGGGTTCTATTCTCGGCACGACCGAATGTCTTATCGATTGTTTCCTTTGACTAATCGATTCATCAACGACCTTCGTTCTGTCCAGTGTGTATGCTCTAAGGCGGGTTTACACTGTCACATTTCTTTGATAAAAGAGCTGTACTCTGATAAAAGGAATATGTCACTTTGACGAGCCATCGAAGATATTTGATAACATATTTACCTTATAGAACCTGCTAAAGGGGGTTATCAAATAAAATTACGAAATCTGAAAGTTTAACCTATTCATGCAAGTCAGGCTTTTCTTTTTTAGTACAAAGTCTTACTAACCGTTCGGCTTATACGCTTATGTACTAATTACGCTAATGATTTTAGGGATGAAGAAGGTTTTAATTATTGGAAGTGTATCCGCATTTGCGTAGAGGTAGCGTGGAAAACGATTTTGTAAAAACCATCCTCAGTGCACCCGACCGATATTCGAACCTCAATCTCCCCGTCATGAGCAGTCTAGTCCAACACGAGAGTAGCGCATTAGACAATACAGCCACCGATGTGGGTATGTCAGTTAAAAATGTAACTGTATAATATGAAGACACAAACTACAAACTTTGGCTAAAGCATATGTATTTTTTTCCTTAAATTAATAAAGCAACACTTGCATCGCTGGCCGCATGGTCTAATGCGTCACTAAAGTTTCATGGTTAACTCGTAAATACTTTTCACGTGCTAGACGTCAATTTTTTTAATCACGTATACTGTAAAAATATTCTAAGAAAATATAATGTAATGTAATAACTGAGGCGTATAACCCGAACAGGTACTAAGACGCGGTGCAAAAAAAAACAACATGCATTTAACCAAAATTACTACAAACTCTTCTATTAGGCTATATTTTTATAAAATAAATATAATTTTCTTTTATGTACATATTTATATGTGTAATGGCGCCCTAAGAATTAACTAGGGTAAGTTACTGCTAGATAGCGCCCCAAATTTGTAAAGCAACATTTATAAATTGTGTCCCGCATAGCCAGGAATTCGATTAATCGGACTTACTTAGTGTGTTATATATATTTGGTCACGCCTGGTCAACCCTGTTCAATACGATGTGGGTAAGGGGGTGAGCGGTGGAGGGTGCCGAGAAGAAAATAGGAATATCTCAAATGGGACGAAGCTGTCTGGGCTTTTAGAAGTGGTTCTTGTATCGCATTTTCTATTTTTACCTTTTCTCCTTCTTGATATTCTGCCAACATTGTTCTTTCTCCGGTTCGATGTGTTTGTGTGTGTGTTTTGGCAACATTGAGTTGGAGTACACACTGAATATTACGAGATGCAATGTTGTCGTTTTGAGAGCTGGAGACACCGAGTATTCCCAAATGTGCGAGTTGAGCCTTTACCAGCCCGGGGATAAATTCATTCTAAACAAGGTGTCAGCAGATAACTTGTTTTTTAAAAACACTTCCAATGAAATTTAAATTTTAAATGTTCATCCGAATACATTTTAATTAAAATATATGTTCATGTATTTTATTGATAGGCTACTACTCTTAATAGAGACACTATCAATATAAATAATCTGCCCCGTGGTTTAGCAGTTGATGCACCTGGCTACGGGCCCAGGAGCCCCGGGTTCTATTCCTGGCTGGTACCTTGGGTACTTTTCCCGAAAGGGCAATTAACCCAACGGCCATCAGAGTATGGTTAATTAGGCTTAAGTTAGGTTTAAGTGTTTCCACTGGTTCAACACCCTCATACTCATACTCACTATCACCATCACCTCATCTCATCTCCTCGGGACATAGAAAGAGCCTCCACGGAAAGTATGTACGATTATTACATTCGGGCTTTCCCTGGGCGACGGTACATTAGTACTGGCTATTCTTCTCACAAACTGGGCTACGATTGATGTAGCCCAGAAGCGTATTATCATTTTTACATCAATGTAAAAGTAAAACGTTATTCTCTTTT
Source organism: Timema douglasi (assembly GCA_901482245.1). Lineage (NCBI taxonomy): Eukaryota > Metazoa > Arthropoda > Insecta > Phasmatodea > Timematidae > Timema > Timema douglasi. The sequence goes on along the minus strand of CABEEJ010000680.1, from coordinate 220,918 downwards.
GAGCTGCTTCTTAGGCTATGGTCACAGTAGAAATATTGTTCGGGCGTGATCGACCGACGGCTGTGGTCGGAGTAACGCCGTTTTCGGCCGGAAGGTGTGGTTTCTCAAACACACTAGCCACACATTACTATAATATTATGGTCGATATGTTAGCATGATAATGTTATTAATCTAAAATGTGAATTTTTGATTAAATAGATGAATCAATATTTGAACACTTATTTAGTGATTATCGTTTATTCCGAATGTCCTCGAATGTTATAATGATTAAAATATTCTTACCAACCAAATTAATAGCTTACTCTCGCTAAACAAGTTAATTTAAAATAAAAATACTTACTTGGGATTTCCATTTCTGCCGCAACCTCACGCCATAGAATCTTAGAATTAACTATATATTGATATATATCGTTTCTTAATTTCCACAAACTCTTTCTTTCAAATACCAAAGTTATTAACTTTTCACAGACCGTCATTTTACCATGTCTTTCTCAAGATAGAGTACAGATGATCTCTTGAAATTCGGACAGTTCAGCTGAAAAATAACATCGATCGACTTATTCGGCTGAACTTAACGGTTGTACTATGGTCAAGTTAATGGAGGAACATGAGATTGAAAATATCGGAGGAGTCGACCGAGTAAGCCCGGACAATATTTGGGACGAACACGGTGCTCCCGTGACCATAGCCTTACTACAATTTCGTCGTCCTAATGGTTTTTTGGTTTGAATATAGTCGTGTGTATTTTTCTAATTCTTTTATTTTAAACTTTTAAACGTGCACTTTCTGTCAAAAGGATATTGTGTCAAACATTGACTAAGTTTATAAACCCGCTTCGGTGGCCGCATGGTCTAATCTGTCACCATCGTAATAGACTAGACTCCTGTTGACGGGAAGATTGTGGTTATAATCCCGGTTGGGTGTATTGAGGGTGTTTTTCCTTACATGTTTTTCCACTATATCTCTCTGCAAATGCCGATGGGTGACCTGGTGGTCGAGGGGTAAGGTGTCAATGACTTGTGTGTTGGGGTCCGGGGTTCAATCCTAGGTTCCGGCATGGATTTATCTGATTGCCAAACCCTTTCTTCACCTCTGACAAGACGTGTATTAATCACAACTTGTGAATGTGTGGAATGCCAGGCCTCCACCGTGGTTCGGATCCCACGTTAAACTGTAGGTCCTCCATTTCATCTCACAATCACCCTACCATTACACATTAGCGTAAGTGCGTANNNCCTCTGACAAGACATCTTGTGAATGTGTGGAATGCCAGGCCTCCACCGTGGTTCGGATCCCACGTTAAACTGTAGGTCCTCCATTTCATCTCACAATCACCCTACCATTACACATTAGCGTAAGTGCGTACAACCCGAACGGGTAGTAAGACGCGGTGCTAATAATGCAAATGTGGGTACACTTCCTTTAAATCCAACCTTCCTCATACCTAACCCATAAGCGCAATCATGACATAAGCGTATAATCCGAACGTGTAATAAGACGTTGTGTTAAAAAACAACTCGAGGTTATATGTAAGCATGCAAGCAAGTACACATCCAGTCAAGAGGTTGGGCCTGAGATTTCGAATAAAAACACCCCGAAGCAACGGGAAAGGGGAGAGAGAGAGAGAGAGAGAGAGAGAGAGAGAGA
>CABEEJ010000680.1:168000-179497 GCA_901482245.1 Timema douglasi | reverse complement strand
ATCTTCTAACCTTCTATACTTGCGGTTTCCCAGCATGCAAAACTTGTGCGGTCGGACGAAGTTTTCTTGGAAGTCAGCTTTTTGTTCTTGAACTAAGAGTCTGTGTGTGTGTGTGTGTTGAATTTGCTAGGAAAGGGGCGTTTTCTTTTGTAATGAAGCTGCATTCACCCCTGATGTGTAATACCCGCCGTACACTGTGCTTGATATAAACGAATCTAAAACTATTCCCAGGGCTGGAGAAATAAAACTTGGTATTATATTCATCGCTACAAAATGTTAATTATTAGAAACATATGTGCACGCAGAACTTACTTGAGGCTGTGTTTAGTAACAAACGAAACAGTTCATTGTTTAAGATTATTATTATTATTATTAGGAACAGAAACAAACTAAAAATGACCTTTATTTTTAGCACCGCGTCTTACTCTACCCGTTCGGTTTATACACTTATCTACTAATTACGCCAGTGTTTATAGGGATTTTCGGAAAGTTATATTTATAGAAAATGTACTCTCATTTGCGTGAAGGTAGAGTGGAAATCCACTTTGGTAAAGCCAGCCTCAGTACACCCAACCGAGATTCGAACCTCGATATTTTCATCATCGGCATCGGCAGTCTAGTATATTGTGACAGTAGTTAGACCACGTGGTCACTAAAGCGGGTATGGATTTTTATGCTTATTGTGTTAAAATGTTTATTTCAAGCATTTTTTGATAATTGGGTTCATTACTTTTGTTTTATATTTATGGTCACAAAGCAAATGTGTCTTCTTTTTTTAAAATCTCTGTCGATAGTTGATTCAAAATAAAATGCTAGCACTAAATAATAATTTTTCCACCTAGTTTTTCTTTCACAAACCTTTAGATTTGAATACCATCCGTACAATTTTATATTTTACAATTTTCCTAGTAGGAAGTCTTTTTTTCACGACTTTGAAAATAAACAAGCGCTGGAGAAAATAATTAGGTTAAAATAAAAGTACATGGCGTGCTAATATTTCAATAGATTGCTTACGAAATTCGATTATCTTTTTATTTGTCATTTGTGTAGTTTATCTAACATAGTTTGGATTTAAATTTATCAGTTAGCATCTATGTAGAAATATTTAATGTTCTCTTTGGGTTCTTGCTTTGAATGCTTGGACTCATTTACGTTCTAATATGTACAAGGAAACTATAATTTGAGCTAAGTTGTTTACTTCAAACTGACAGGGAAAAAAATATCTTCATTTTTTTTCTTCCGAAACAGTTTTTAATTAATTCGAAAATTAAATCTAGTCAAAATTTAAAGTTCCTGCTTCTGGCTGCACATTTTCGTGAGCAGGGGCTACTAATTTTGAAATTTCAGCCCTCTGTAGGTAGATATCGCGCATTGTTCATGACCAACAGATAAACTCTTAATTTTATTAATATATATTTCTAGACCATATGGTTTTCCACGTTTATGACATACGTTATCGGGCATAAGGTAGAATATTATATTTATTAAAATGCGAACTTTGTATCAGCTAAGATAACGGCTAAACTTGTTGTTTATTCATTTATATACCAGGGTTATTTAATGGTTTAATTTATGTGGTATGAATGTGTATGGTATTTTTTTAGTAAATACACCCGCATTAGCGTGAATTAGTGGTAAAATCACATAACTAAACCATGTATGGAAACCCCCTTTTCCCCAATCAGTGGACACGATCGAGATTTGAACCGTGACTTCCTTGTCACTAACAAGCCAGTATCTTGAGAACTTTAAGTCTTAGACCTCGTGACCAGCGGGTAAGGTTGATCAAAATAAGGGTCGATTCGCATTACGGTTTAATTTCTGTCTGTTTGTGGTGGGTGGACGGATCTCGAGTCTTGTCTTGAAAATGCGTTAGGAGGCGTTTTCTACATGCAATTTTCCCATACTCTACCCACGCTCATGTGAGTAGTTCTAAACTTTTTTCAAAACTGAAAGGTGCCCTTACCCCTTCTTAAATTAGGCCTTTTTTTAAATCCATACCCGGCTAAGTTCGACGAATTTTTACCGATTGATAATATTCCGTAGCACAATTTATTTAGGATGGAAAGTAAAGCCGTCGGTCCCATGTCGATTAAGGCATGTAAAACATCCTTGGAAGGTGCGGTGTATTAGATGCCCTTAAGGGAAAAAAATGTAGGATCTTTCTCGCTAGCTTGTAGAAACTCAGTTCGGAAAGCAACAGGAAACCACCCCACTTTCAAGACTTCCCAAGTATGTATATTCTTTCTCCCAGATAGTGCGGGTGGGTGATACTAATCAGCTGGGCTGTGGATGAGGTGGCACATTACGAATGTCTCTCGGGTTGTAGACGCAATATATAATCCTTTTGTTAAAGCTTACAAAAGTAATTTAGAAAAAAAGGGCCGGTAAATCCTTTTCCCGCAAAGCTGGAAGCAATCGTGTGTCGTTACCATTCGAGTACAAAAAGGCCCAGTTCCAAGTAATCCGACAGTTGTTATTAGCCTTGCGTTCCTTTTTCACCTTTATAAATTGCACACAATGCTACATGCCGTGACAAATCCGTCCTTTCTCTCTGGACCTTCTGGGTGTCCGCGTGGACTCTAGGTACAGGCTGACTCGCAAGTTGGAATACAGGATGTCCGTGTGAACTCTAGGTACAGTCTAACTCGCAAGTTGGGAATTTGCCATAAAAGTTTGACGAATTTGAGTTTGCCCGCTCTTACTGTAGATTAAACCTTTTCTTGACGGTGTGTGCTTGTTGTAACTTGTGAAAATGGATGGTCAAATGTCAGTGAAATTGTTTTACATTTTCAATAGTATTTTTTTTATCATTTTCGTTGGAGGAAGCTGTAACCGAGTAGTCAAATTGTACATGTTTTGAATATTATTATCACGTCTTACTACCCGTTCGGGTTATACGAACTTAGGCTAATGTGTAATGGTAGGGTGATTGCGAGATTAAATGGAGGACCTACAGTTTAACGTGGGATCCGAACCACGGTGGAGGCCTGGCATTTTACACATTCACAAGTTGTGATTAATACACGTCTTGTCAGAGGTGAAGGAAGGGTTTATTAATCAGATAAATCTGTGTCGGGACCGTTGATTGAACCCCGGACCCCCAGCATAGAAGTCCGACATCTTACCCCTAGACCACCAGCTCACCTTGCATTTAATTAAATTCATTGTTTGTGATGAAGCATATTTTTTTCCGATACAGTTGATGACATCTTATAAAACCTGCTTACGACTACTAAAAGGTGTTATACTTGAATATTTCGTAAACCTTATCGCCGGAATATAACCTCGTTAGTTTGCTCTCCGGGAGCGCTCGTCAATGTTTTTTTAACGCTCATAATGTTACACACGACCTCAGCACCCGTTGAACAGGAGTAACACGCGGTACCCCGCACAAACACTGATGTAGGAACCCCTCGTTTAACCTGTAAGGTAACAAGTCTACTCTGCATTATCGGCGCAGCTTATAAGATAGTGCCATAATATGGTCCGTCAAGGCAAGACTTGCTACACTCAACTTCCCCTCTGAGGTAACTGCTGGTCTTATGGAGAGAACCTCATATTTGCTTTCTTGCAGTCAATTGCATTGCCAAATCTCCTCGCTCTCATTTATGTCTGAAGGTGGTGTGTTGGGGTAAGAAGGAGCTTCTGGCAACCTCGACTAACCAGCGTTGCCAAACTTGTCTTATATTTGAGGGGGGGATTGACCACACGAAAACGAGATAATACTAAGGTTGTTTCAACGATGATATCCAGACTATACACATCCATGGGCCGCGAGTCCTTATTTCTCTAGTTTGTATATTTACATTTTTATGCCACAGATTATACATTAACAACCCGCCTCGGTGGCGTAATTAGCTAAGGGGCTAGTTTCGCGTTGAGCTAGACTGCTGAGGACAGGGAGATAGAGGTTCTAATCTCAGTCGGGTGAACTGAAAGGGGGTTATGTGTGTTTCTTAAATGGTTTTCCACTCTCCTTCCACGCAAATGTGGGTTCACTTCCTCTAAATCTAACCGTTATCATTCCTAACCCATTATCGCAATTAGTACTAAAGCGTGTAACCCGAACGGTTAGTAAGACGTGCTGCAAAATAAATAAATAGATAAATAAAATAAAAACTAACAAAAATTATTAAAAATGTTTACAAACCTCCTAATAAATTTTGGTTTTTACAAGCCAATATTTAAAAAAAGGTATTGAAATTGACGCATCCTTTTTGCTGTGACATCGATCAAACTCCACGAGGAATTGAATTTTTCTAAACCTATTTTTGATTTATATTTGAAGTTTTAGCAATTGACAGACTTCTGAACTTGAGTGGCATCAGACCGTATTGGATAAAGCGTGATGCGTATAAAATACCACATAAGCGCCTCTTTAGAGTGCCGATCTCTTAAGTTAAGAACCCAACAACTGGAAAGACATTCTCAAATACCGACTGCCGAATCCTGTTAAAGTTTTCTGTTTTCTGTCTGTATTTTCCACCCCCTTTCCGCAAGGCCTGACGCAAACATGTCTACCACGCTGTAAATAGAACAACATTCCATTCACGCGACAGTTCCGTAACTTCCAAAACAGTTTTTGACAGCTAATGGCTGTGTTGATATGAATCGAGAGAAACTAATGTTATTCTTCCTCTCGTTTCTAAGATATAATGCTAAATACACAGATAAAAGTTATTATTAGAAGTTTCAAGATGGCCATAATAGGAACCCATCTCGCTGTCGTTTAACCAGTATATTAGTTAGACACAAGATTACGCTCGGATCATACATAGCGAATACTTTTTTTAATTAATAAATATGACGTATTCCTCTTTTAACCATAATCTAAAGTACATGAGAAAAGTCTCATTGTCTAACATACTAACTCAATTTAGAAAGGTATCATGGTTGTCTATTAGATGGCAGCACTAATTCAATTTAGAAAGGTATCATGATTGTCTAACAGATGGCAGAACTAACTCAACTTAGAAAGGTTTCATGATTGTCTAACAGATGGCAGCACTAACTCAATTTAGAAAGGTATCATGATTGGTTAATAGATGGCAGCACTAACTCAATTTAAAAAGGTATCATGATTGTCTAACAGATGGCAACACTAACTCAATTTAGAAAGGTATCATGATTGTCTATTAGATGGCAGCACTAATTCAATTTGATTTAAAACTTGACTTCCTCCCCTCCCCGTAAGCTTCAATTGTAAGATTCATCGCCGTAATGTTTGAAATATAGGAGAAGCTCGGAGCATTGTCCCCCAGGACTCATGAAGAGATTCATTCACCAACCTCTGGGGTTAAAAAGCACCTCTCTGTGATGTTTATCGTCGTCCTGTAGCTGACGCGTCTGATCAGACCGCTGTCGCCCGCGAGGTAGCGGAGTGAGCGAGCTACTCTGTAACTGTAATCTTGCGGCGACCGCCCCTCTCTGTCACTCAGGGGGTTGACTGACGGCGCTCCTTCACCCGATGGGGACTTACGCCCGTCTTGAGAAGTCCGTGCCGGGGGGAAAATGGCACCTTCCCGCCGTCTTTATATCCTAGACGATTTATACAGAACTGCTTAGCGGAATTTCGTTTGGTTCAGCGTTTTCATCGAGTGGAGTCTTGGAAGATTTTTTTTTGGTGAAATAATAAAATCTTTTTGAGAAAATGGTGTACAAACAATGTAGATCTAACGACAGTACGTATCTGCACCAATGTTCACGTGGTCTAAAATGTCATGTCTGCAATGGATAGAATTGATGCTGACGAGACCGAGTCTCGAATTCCGCTCTGGTGGTCAAAGGGAGTTCCCCTTCCCTTAAATCGTTTCCCCTTTCTCCCTCCATGCGAATGCGAGTATATTTGCTTTAACATTCTTCCTTCCTTAACCTTACTCCATTAACGTGATTAATGTATGCGTGTAGCCCGAACGACTTCTAAGACGCGTTAGAATTAGATCTAACGCTCCTCAATACTAAGTTACACAACAATAATTATAGTGAGGATGCTAATAGCTTCTAAAACACTGTATCGCCCGGACTGTGAAACTTTGTCATTCCCTCCCATTATTTAATGGCTCCATCCCCCCCTCGTCGCGGTCTTACCAGCGGTGCTTTGTATGCGCGAGTCGTGTCAAATGGGGGCGCACGTGCTCACAGAGGGTAAGTACAAACTTTGATCGGGTTTGTAATATTGATGGGCGGCAACGAAACTTCTCTCACTGAGCTTCTTTGTTGCCTCTATTAACACAGAATCCATTACAATGCCGTTGTTATCAGGAACATAAGGCGCCAATAGAGTTCCACTGTTATTAGGAACATAGACTCCATTAAAATGCATGAAATACAGAATCCATTGCGATGTCGTTGTCATTATGAACATATAAACCTTTATAATATTTTTTACTGTATGTTTTTGCAATAGTTAACAAAAAAAAAATCTTCAAATTGTTGTTACATGTTAAAAAGGTTATGTTGATGTTTAATTTGTTTCGTAAATGTATTTAAAATAAATCGTTTAACCTCTGGCATGTGAGAGATTACAGGAGGTACACGACGTGTCACCTGGTTTTATTAATAATAAATTATCACTTTGTCGAGAAAATCTACTGAAAAGTGTTACTATGGCGACGACCGGACATGGCGTTACACTTTGACAATGCACAAGCACCTCAGTAGGACAAACACCTTAATTGGGTGTTGTGTTTGATTTTCCTTGTCCAGCTCCAGGCGAGTGCTGGTCCGTGTTGACACGCATCTGGAGAAACGAGAAAACACTTGAAATTTGGCAAAATCTAGTAAATATACCTAATATTGGCTAATTGGGAAGATTTAACTGAAATCTTCCTTTGGATAGACGAAAAAAAATGTGCACTAAGAATTATATATTTTTTAAGCACCGCCTCTTACTACACGTTAAGACCATACGCTTATTATGTACTAATTACGCTGATGGTTTTAGGGATTATGAAGGCTATATTATTTACAGGAAGTGTAGCTGCATTTGCGTGGAGGTAAAGTGGCAAACCATTTTGGGAAAAACCCGCCTCAATACACCAGACCGAGATTCGAACCTCAATCTCCCCGTTATCAGCAGGCTAGTCTACTGCGAGAGTAGTGCCTTAAACTATGCGGCCACCGTAGTGGGTTAGCTGAAGAATTAACCACGTTGGTTCAAACGTATCGTGTCTTATTAGTTACCTCTTAAACAAGGATTGTGAAGCGACAAAATACGTATTTCCCAATCAATTTTAAATTTATCCTATCTTAAATATGTTACATTATTTCACACTAGTTAGTTCGATGAAAATTGAAATATTTATTACTCTTTTCTTCAATCTAAGTTGCCGATAAAAAATGGTAATTCCGTCTGGAAAACCTGCAAAACACAGGGAATTAGGTACAGTAGCCTCATGCCTTCTTTGGTGCTGACTGGCAGCTTAAAAAAGTTACCAGACCAAATTATGTATCCCTACGCCGAATCAAATGATCTGCAAAAACATGTGTATAGCAGCTGTCAGTCAGCACCAAAGAAGCCATGGGGCTACTGTAGTAAGAAAATAGTAGCAAATTTGCCCGGTGCGTTTCCTTAAACGTCACACTTTGATCCTATTCTCTGGGACCAGAATGACAGTGAAGCGTCGATAGGCAGTATTGTCTTGTGTCGCCTTGCTCATGTCACAGAGTGTACATCAGAAATCCCCAGCCAAGTAAAGGTGTCTGTAATCCTGAAGGAGACGCGAGGGGGTAGAGAGAGTATTCCAAGTGGCGGCCTCAAGAAACTTTACTAGGTGTTTGTTTACTCGGGAGAGATTTATTTCAAGGTACAGGCTGTTCTACAAACTGCCGACTCTCAATCCATCGCTCTTGGGGAAGAAAAGGAAATCTACAAATGGCTGACTCGATCCTTACAAACTGCTGACTCCATCCATCGCGCTTTTCTTGGGGAAGGACCGGGAAAGTAAAATGGGACCTAGGGATTTATGGTGGGATGGAAAGGAACGGCTGTTATTATTATTATTATTATTAGCACCGCGTCTTACTACCCGTTCGGGTTATACGCACTTACGCTAATGTGTAATGGTAGGGTGATTGTGAGATGAAATGGAGGACCTACAGTTTAACGTGGAATCCGAACCACGGTGGAGGCCTGGCATTCCCCACATTCACAAGATGTCTTGTCAGAGGTGAAGGAAGGGTTTGGTAATCAGATAAATCTGTGCCGGGACCGAGGATCGAACCCCGGCCGCCAGCATAGAAGTCTGACACCTTACCCCTAGACCGCCAGGTCACCTACAGGAACGGCTGTTAAGTTGGGCTGGGAAAGGGGACGCGATGAAAGGCCATTGTTTTACACTTTTTATAGCGACATATTTTATTGGCTAAAATACATAAAATATTGCTTCAGTAGAAATAGAGTTTAATTTTCTTCACATGGTGACTTCAACAGGTTGTCATGAGCTCATGATCATAGCGACATTAGATGAGAAACTTTTTAAATTTATAGAAAAAGTTGTCATTAAATTCCAGGACACCGTTGTCAACTATTGAGGTCAGTAACCATACGAATACAATTAATTTTTTTGTTTTTACTGGAGAATTATTTGATTTAATTTGAACAAAAAATGGTTTAGTTATAAAAACTCCAAACATACGTCAATTAATTTGCAATTGATACAATTTCGCCTCAATGTGCATTTTTGGACCATATGACTTGTATATTATTAACCTAATTTAGGTCGGTTAGTAAGGTTTTATAGATTTCGATTATTTTTTATTTTTAGCGCCGCGTATTATTACCTGTTCAGGTTGTACGCATATGCACCAATTACATTAGTGAGTCGGTGATGAGAAAGGTTGAACTATGAGGAAATTTACCCGAATTTGCTTAGAGACCCCATTTTGGACAAACCACCCTAAGTACACCCTACCGGAATTCGAACCCTGATATCCCCGTCATCGACAGACGACAATCTATCGTCTCTTTAGTCGGTGACCTGGCGGTCTAGGGGTAAGGTGTCAGACTTCTATGCTGGCGGCCGGGGTTCAATCCTCGGTCCCGGCAAAGATTTATCTGATTACCAAACCCTTCCTTCACCTCTGACAAGACATCTTGTGAATGTGGGGAATGCCAGGCCTCCACCGTGGTTCGGATTCCACGTTAAACTGTAGGTCCTCCATTTCATCTCACAATCACCCTACCATTACACATTAGCGTAAGTGCGTATAACCCGAACGGGTAGTAAGACGCGGTGCTAATAATAATAATATAGTCTCTTTAGAGAATGATGCCTTAGACCATGTAGCCACCGAAGCGGACAGGTATTGAAATTATCTATCCAAAGTGAAAGCGGAATATCACACGGCTAGACGTATGAATACGTGAAAATAGACAAAATAACATTTCTAGTAGTCGTTTAAGGCTCCTCCTATGGAAATAGGACTGTCTGGGTTCATGTTAAGGTCCGAGGGGCGCAAGTTCGACACGCCTGCTCCAGAACCTTGTTGGCAGCCTTTCCTCGATTTGGTCCCAAGTATTCGTTGACCGTCAACAAGGTTGCTTGACGGAGCAGTCGTGACAGTTTGATGTCCCCACGGTACTTTTCGGCACGCACAGAATCCACGACCCCGAGACACGGAACACGCTCCTCCAGCTCCTCCGTGTGTTACGGTGTCTATCGTCACTTCGAGGACTGGAGAGTTTGGTTCTTTGTCCCGTTCACACGTACACTTTTATTTCCGTGTTTAATTTTACCATCAAGCTTTTAGCACTGCGTCCCACTACCTGTAAGAGATTTGTAAGCATTTGTACTACATTACTCTGTCAGACACGAGGAAGATTGAATTCACAGAAAATATACCAGCACTTGCGTAGAGAGTCAGTTTAAAACCATTCGAGGACAACCTCCCTCAGTACACCCGACTGGCATTCAGACCCCGATCTCCCCGTCATCGTCAGTCCAGTCTGTTGCGAGCGTGATGCCTTAGACCATCTGGCCATTGAAGTATGTCCTGTCTAATTAAATAGGGAAACTTGTACTAAATACAAAATTGCATCTATCACGATTGTTTGAATTATTAAATTTAACGTCAGAGTTATATATAAGTAAACTGCATTAATAGATAAGAATCGAAAGGATAACTGAGAAAAATGCACCCGCATTAGCGTTCGGAGAGGATGGTAAAAACACAGCTACAGTCTATTATTTTAAAGATATATTTAGATTACTATGTGTAGAAAATTAAACTAAACGTTTTTCTACTTAAGTGATATTTTATTTTTTGTTTAAGTAATCTTTTATTAAATAAACACACATAAATACTGGCCTTAAAACTAGTTCCCGTCCACCTTAAAAAGCCGATCTGATACGTTACAGTGTGTGCGCCTTTACTAACGTCGTTGTCTTCTTGGTGATTTCGAAACTATTTTGCAAAGGGAGTTAGTTGCAACTTATATTGACGCACTTAGATACCAATTCAAAAATTAGAAAGAAAGAAAAGAAAATTATCATTTCACCCTGCGAGTCCTCTTGTTTATTTACTGATAACACTTACCCTCTTCCTCTGACGAATATACACACTCTATATACTCATTAACGTTTATTTCATAATTAACTTTTTATAGTTATCTAGTCTAGATAAACATATACTACCACGAACTTATTTAATCTACATTCTTGCAGGGTGACCTGGCGGTCTATTGGTAAGGTGTCAGACTTCTGTGCTGGCGGCCGGGGTTCAACCCTTGGTCCCGGCACAGATATATCTGATTACCAAACCCTTCCTTCACCTCTGACAAGACATCTTGTGAATGTGTGTAATTCCAGGCCTCCACCGTGGTTCGGATTCCACGTTAAACTGTATGTCCTCCATTTCTTCTCACAATCACCCTACCATTACACATTAGCGTAAGTGCGTATAATCCGAACGGGTAGTAAGACGCGGTGCTAATAATAATAATACATTCTTGCAGGAAGATTCCTATTGGCTATTTAAGTGAATAAACCAAATAGTCTGAGTTGTAGACGATTAAAAAAAATACGTNAGTGTACTTTTTTTTTTTTTAGAATTATACAAGTATTTATGATGATTGTTACCTCTATTCACAGGTAGGTAACGTCGTTAAAGGTATGGCTACACGGGCGGACCGCACCGCACCGCAAAAGTGCGGAGCAATGCTCTCGATGATTCATCCGCGCCGGTCCGTGTAGCCCTACCTTTATGGGGCATCCAGGAGTGTTGAAACTATATCTGTGTTAAATATGTTTCCGCGAAATCAATCTAACCAGTTGTAAAAGGAAACTGTTTTTAGCTGGAAGTATTTGCCGTGGCACCGAGGGTTGGGTAACACGTGGGTTGGCTAGATAGAGAAACTTTCAGAAACTCGCTGTCAGTTCGTCTTGCACGCCTTCTAAAATGTGTCTGACGCATGTATGGCGTCAATCAAGCCGGCCGGAGCCATGAATCTGTGATAAATCGCGTGTTTTTCGCTGAGTATGTTTAGGGGGGGCGG
>CABEEJ010000680.1:152754-164195 GCA_901482245.1 Timema douglasi | reverse complement strand
CCCCCCCCCCCTCCCCCCCGCGTCAATGCGAGAGAAGGTTACCGAACTCCTGTACTGGTGGCGTCGCGGGTGGCCACATGTGGAACTAATGTCTCCATTAGTTTAGGAAAAGGCCATTTTTTCCCGATTATCTGTGGACGTGATTAATTTGATTTCCTTCATAGTATACGAGATACAAGGGCTTGAGTGACGTACTATCTCTTGGAATTTAAATTCACAGATAACACCTACATATGGTTTCAAATTGCTCAATTCACAGATAATACCTACATATGGTTTCAGAATGTTCATTTCACATAAAATAGTTACTTATGGTTTCAAATTGTGATGATGGCAGTTGATTTAAAAGTAAATTGCGATTATTTGCGGTGTCTCTCGGTTCTTCTTATCTACCCCTTTCTACCCCCTTTACCTCTAAGATGTGTTCGTTCTTTTTACATCCGTACAATGTTTTCTCTAAAGGCCTACCATATTCTAGGCTAGCACCGAAGCCCAAAGTATTCAAAATAATTTTAAACATACATTAAAAAACGTACGGGTATATGAGAGTATTCGTTTTGACGAAAGGTAATTAAAGTCTCGCAAACAACGGTTTCTAATATAATCGCTCGCTTTGAGTGATTTCGAAGCTTTCCACACTCGTGTTTTCATGGCAGCGGTAGAAGCGGTAGCCTGTGTCGTGCTTTGACAAGGTCCTCGCTGGGAGATGAGATAGACTCCCCTTTGACAGTTCGCGCCCACCCTAGAAAGCACGTGTTCCGCCCACACGAGTCGTTTTATTTGGGCGCCGCCGCGTGTGACTAAAATCAAGTCATCAATGAACTGTTGGGAAAAAAAACCTTTCTAAGTAAAAAGTAGGCCTATTCAAAGATTAGTGTTAAAACTATTAATATGTTCAAGGCCGTACCAAGGGGGGTTAACAACCCCCCTCTCCCCGAAATTTTATGAACAAAATATATATGGCTTTATTTATGGTTCAAACAATATTAAAATTAAGTTACAAGTACAAATTAGCAGGCTGTGTTACCATAAAAAGCATTTCAGAGAGCTTCTAGAGGTGTTTAATATTTCGAATTTTTCCTATCTTCCGGGAATTGGGGGATGTGCCCACCAACTGCCCNTTCGAAATTATTGGGTGGCTACGGCCTTGAATATGTTATGTTAGCTTGTCCTCAATATTATCTTTAGTAATAATTATTACTCTGGCATTATGAACTAGACAGTTCAGTACTGCGCTAACAAAAATACGCCACATATACCTATCTTGAGACAGTTTTATCTAGTTCACCTCATTACACCTTCAAGGCCTATTCTACTGTTATCCTCCCATCTGACTTTAGATCTACCCAATGGTTTCTTCCCATTGGGTATGCCAGTCAATACCCTAAATAGTAAATACGGTTCTAGATTCTTCTATTCGCGCTGTATATCCTACCCACCGTATTCTACTAGACGTGATCTTCCAAACTATGTCTTTTGATGAGTACAGGGTATGTAGCTCATAATTATGTAACCTCCGCCACTCCCCAGTAGCCCCATCCTTTTCTGGACCAAATATATTCCTAATCACTTTGTTTTCGAACATTCTAAATTTGTTTATGTCATGTAAGGCAAGAGACCACGTTTCACACCCATAGAAAACAACCAGTAAAATTATTGTTTTGTAAATTTTGTATTTCACATTAACAACTCACAAACTTTTACTATTTAAAAACAAAATAGTACTTGTTGATGGAAGGTTGAGTGGAGTGGAGGTTAATGTACTCCAAGTCTTGGACCCAGGATACGCCACTGGTTTTGACAATTAAAGGGAACTGATATCAAAGTAAATGCACCAATATTTACTCAAATGAAGGAAAACCACCCGGTGCACCCATCAGGGAATCGAATCCCGGCCCTACTAGTCTTGGTCATACACGTAAACTCACGTTAAAACTCTACCGTTAAGATGTGCAAAAGTTTTATTTTCATCCCCACTTTTTGTAAAAAATAGGGGGGAGGGGGTGAAAAAATGTTGCTCTTCTGTTGGCAGCGATTATAGAATTGGATGCTCGAACAGCACGTACCATAAAAAAAAAGTTTATTTCAATTCCGTGAATATAATAAAATAATATGCTTAAAGTCAGGTCGCGTCGCCAAATTGAATATATATTTTTTACGAAGCCAGCCCCTCATATAACTGATCACGTTTCGCACAGAATCTTCGCACATAAGTTATAGACTACAGCTTCTCTCTCTCTCTCTCTTTTTTTTTAGTTGATCTTTAACGTGACAATAACCGAACTTAATGTGCGTCTCAGGACACATTTATAGACCGTCGGTTGACTGGCCCATAAAGTGCGTTCTGTTTAAGGTCATTAATTTTTATTTGGCTCACTAAGCCGCATATTCGAGTACAAAATAATGTCACTAAGTTCACATCGAAGTTGGTACTTAAGTAAAATAACATGTAAAACTTGTTTATTGAAAATATTATAGATTTTAGATTTTTAAAATGTTCTATCTTGATTGTAAAAACATATATAAAAATATGTTATCAACAGATAGAATAAAACGTATAACTCAAACGAGTAGTAAGACGTGGTGCTAAATAAAATAAATAAATAAACAGCATAAAATTATACGAGTAAATCAAGTAATTATAATAATGGCTTGCTAGATTAAATTTTTTCATAACTTGACAAAAAAATCACATTGGATCTTACTATCTGTTCGGGTTGTACGCATATGTACAAATCACGCTAATGGGTTAAGGAAAGTTATGGTTGAGTTTATATTAAGTGTACCCGCGTTTGCATGGAGTTAGAGTAGAAAACCATATAGCAAAATCCACCCCCAGTATACCCGGTTTCCCCGTCAGGATGGTGGTGGCGGGGTTAAAATAAATGTTAGCATAGTCTTTAAATGAGGGGTTTTTAAACAAATGTTTTAAGATGTCAAGAATTCAAATCTGATATGATTTTATTTATTTGACAACATTTAGCTTGATAAATCTACGTCTGGTTAAAAAAAACTCATAGTCACTGGGTGAAGTTCAACACCCAACGAATAGGCTTTTGATACAAAACGAAAGGTTATAGGATTCACTATTTTATTTAGAGAAAGTCACAATTTTCACGCGTTTATTCTACAAGCAAAACTTAATTATATTAATTTGACAAAAAATATCTAACTTTCCAATGATTCCGATTCCAATTCTGACTAGATTAATGCATGAAAGATGAGAAAAGTAACATTCAGAGAAAATGTAGCCACATTGGCGTTGAAGGAGTGATAGGCTTTTTTTTTTAAACACCCTCAATACACCTAACAGATACTCGAACCTCGATATTTCTGTTACTGGAAAACAATAATAGATGAACCACCACGTCTTACTATTCGTTCGGCCTATCCTTAATTTCACAAATGGTGTAGGGATGAGGAAGGTGGTGTCTGTAGAAAATGTATTCGAATTTCCATAGAGGGACAGTGGGGAAATATCTTATGTTTAAATCCTTAGAGAATGAATTGAAGTTTTAAATATATTGATATATAGGGTTAAATCCTGAGAGGGTGAACTGAAGTCTAATATATATTCATATATAGATTTAAATCCTGATAGAGTGAACCAAAGTTTAATATATATATTTAAATCCTGAGAGAGTGAACCAAAGTTTAATATATATATTTAAATCCTGAGAGAGAGAGAGAGAGAGAACTAAAGTTATATATATAAATCCTGAGAGAGAGAGAGAACTAAAGTTTAATATATATATAAAACTCCTGAGAGAGAGAGAACTAAAGTTTAATATATATATATATATATATCCTGAAAAAATGAATTGAAGTTTAATATATATTCATGTATGTATATTTAAATCTTGAGAGGGTGAACTGAAGGTTAAATATATATATAAACTTCAGTCCACTCTCTCGGGATTTAAACCTCTTAACTTTCCGTTACCTGTAAACCAGACTAGACAAAAGTTTATTCCGCTTGGTAATAATCAATGTGGGTAATATGTTTGCCATCAAACAAACACAAAACCTTTCAGACGTAATCACCGTTCAATTTTCTTCATGGTAGTAAGACGCGGCGCTAAAAAAAAAAACTATAGCGAGAAACATACCGATTTAGAATGAATGTGACAAAAGCTTACACGCACCCTCAGTATTTAAGTAATTACTATGGAATGACATGAAAAAACCTCATCAGTAAAAAAAAAATAAGGGGTTGGTAATGAGCGTTGACTTTTGTCCTCGCAAGAAGTTGACTTGATGAAGAAATGACAGGCAAAGGCTGTGTGAAAAGATTGGTCATTATGTTATTGTTCGCGTGTGTATGTGTGTTTCTGGCGTTTTATTCGCGTCATTATGGCGGCCAGGTAGGGATGATAATCAGTGGCGAAAGAGGAACACTAAACGAGGCAAGTGACAAGCCACGCTATCTAATAATCGATAAAAAATCAAAATATTAACGATAAGCTGGAGTACTTAAGGGGCCGCCTCTATAAGTGAGAAATTACCACATAGACGTTCAGCTCGAATACATTATTTAATTCTACGATACGTAATTTACGGATATGGTTCATGCCAAAATAAAGTCGAAAACTTCCACAAGGTTATGAGTTTTACTAAATATAGAAATAATGAGTGAAAATATGACATTAGCTCATTTTCAACGACTATTCAATCAAATTTGTGGTGCTTAGAGGCTAGTCTTGATGAAAATAGGCCTCTAGATATATCCTCCCTCTAACAAATATAGCAATATTTTGATAGGTTCACAACAGAAAATGCTAAGATATTTAAGAACTAGCAGCGAACTTTCTTCTTTACCTCGAAATAAGAAGTTTCGTAGTTTTATTTTCTCCTTTACAACTTACGAGCATGACATTGTGTTTTTTTTAAATTTCGAAACGAAACCGAATCTTGGCCAACTTGGTCGAATCGAATCGCATGCCTAATTTAAAAAAAATTTAATTCCCATTCAAATCTCTTGCTAAATTTATTTTATCGAATCAAATCCTAGTCCATCCCTTGCTTAAAAAAATGGCCCAAATATTTTATTTTAAAAATAGGTTCCGATCTGAATCGATTAATTTATTTTGGGCTCACTATGATGGTATTTTAGTATGCTAAGTTTCCGAATCCAATCCAATAATAAAAATTTCCAAAAAATATTGATAAACATTTTAGATACATTTTAGATTTATTAAAAAAAGATAATAAATAAACAGCACTAATCTAAAAAAAAATTATATTGAAAGTAATATAAAAAAGATCACACCACTTAACTGATATCCGCTCTGATTATATCAATTTGCCGAGTAAATATAAATTAAAGATTCGAATTTTGAGCTAAATCCATCGAATCGAATCAGAATGTTGCATTATAAAGATTCAAAATTTTGAATCTAATCCGAATCTTAATAAGATTCGGATTTGGATTAGAAATTTCGGAGGTTCGCATAGGTTTACCAAAGATGGTTGTAATTTAGTTGCGAAAGGTAGTATAAGCTTAGACAGAATAAAGAAGTAGTTCCAGAAAACGACACAAACCATTGTATTCTAAGCCGTGTGGCCCGACATAGTGATACTTTCTCTCTGACTAAGGAGGCTGCCTTAAGCTCGTGGCTTAATTCGCAGATAATTCAATAAAACAGATTTAAGGCATAAAACGTGCAGCTTTAAAACATGTACTACGTTTTTACATGACTTACAAGCTAACCTAATTAGGTAAAACAACACTAGGCGTGAAAACATTTAGGCGTTAGAACAAACTCAACTCACAAACTTTTTTTGTTTCGATGATTGCCCGACACCTTAGCCTAGTAGGGAGTTCGTGTACCTATTGAGCCAAGGGCGGGATTTGATCCCCAGTGTGACCTAAAACTTATCTTTGGTGAAATTGTTCAGTTTTTTTTAAAGTGCAAGTTAAATACTTCATTTTTTTTTCAAAGCATTGCCATCTACAGTAGCCCTATGGCTTCTTTGGTGCTGACTGACAGCTCACAGCTGACTTTTGACAGTCAACATTTAGGTATATACCTAAATTTCTACCGTCAGAAGAGACAGCTGCTAAACACATGTTTTTGCAGATCATATGATTCGGCGTAGGGATACATAATTTGGTCTGGTAACTTTTCAAAGCCGTCAGCTGTCAGTCAGCATCAAAGAAGCCATGGGGCTACTGTACATCTGTAATCGGTCTTTCTTACCACCTAGCCTTAAGTTCTCTTCAACCACTTGGACAAGCCTGCCCCACCGACCGAGCTATACTCCATTCACGGTAGGAATTACTCTCCGAAAGGTCTTTTTTCCTACCAATATCCAACTATATAATAGATTTCTGGTAGGCAAAAAAGCCTTTCAGAAAACAATTCCTACGGTGAACGGACTTTAGTTAGCGAAAGGTTGAAACCTCCACCCTCTCCGAGGGATCCTCCCAGTGAATACTCGAAGCAATGACCTCTCCCCACGTCCTACACGCGACTCCGTGCCAGCTCTACCTACTGCGTCACTGAGATGTTCCCAGAACCACACGGTGCATGTTGGTGTGTGAAACGGATACGAGTGCAAGACGAGCCGCGACCATCTCGTCCAGGGGTGCTATTCTCCAACTTTCCTGTCGTTACTCTTACTATCGTTTTGAACTTTAAAAACGTTTGAAAATGTTTTCGTGCTCCATGTCTTCCAATACTTTCATGAGATCGGGATATTTATACTAATTAGGTCTGGGTGAAGACGCTAGGTAGAATTAAGAGGAAATGTACCCGAATTTATGGGGAAGGGAAGAGAGAACCCATACAACCTTAGGACCCTTTAATACACCAGGTTAAGTGTAGAGCTAACAGCAAGCAGACAGCTGAATGTGTGAATCAAGCCTTAGACCAGGCATATCAATCAAACTCGCGCCCTCTGAATCATTTTGTACGACCCCGCGAACCTAATGAAGAACCAACTTGCAATGTGAATCTATTATTCTTTTTATATACTTTGAAGGAGCACAACATTTTGGAATAAGGAATATTTGGTGGAAATCTGATAAATAAGAGGTTGGTGTACCAAATTCGTTCTTTTTTTCTATGATAGGAATCAATTATTCCTAAAACCCGTCTCGGTGGCGTAGTTGGCTAACGCGCTAATCGTGTTGAGCTCGACTGCTGAGGACGGGGAGATTGAGATTCGAATCTCGGTTGGATAAACTGGGGGGGCAGTCCCTAAATGGTTTTCCACTCTCCCTCCACGCAAATGTAGGTTCACTTCCTCTAATTCAACCTTTCCAATTCCTAATACATTAGCGTAATTAGTACTTGAAGCGTATACACCCGAAAGGGTCGTAAGACGCGGTTCTAAATAATAATAAAATAATTATTATTCATAAAAAAATTCGCACTTAATATGTGCAATGTTTGGCAGCTCACACGTATGTTTTCTCACATGAAAGTGTAGAAAATACACGAAAGATCTCAGCTTACGGGTACATAATTATCTGCCAACATTTATGAAAGTGACTTCCGTCACAAGATTTAAAACTCGATATTCACACCATTGTCGCAAAGAAAAAAAAAAGAAAATCTGATGGTATAATTTAGTAGGAGTTACAACACAGATTGTATTGGCATTTGTATTTTACTCCTCTCCTGTTTGTTCTCCTACTGCCGGACATATCCACTTCATGACTACTTAGCGCTATAAGTAGATCTACCGACTATCTCATGTACCTACGGTTAAAAGTTGCAGGCCATCGGTAGATGTTGAAGGCCTCTGTTACTTGACCAGAGTATAGAGTATGTCCCGACCAAATCCAGCCCCTTTTATCTACTTTGCATATGGCGGACCGGAACTCCCATTACTTAACGACGGGGATGCCCCCAAGGCACAACTCCACTTACTTACCCTCGCACTGGAGGTAATTCAGCGACGAGGCTTGCATCTCATATAAAACACAGTTCTCAGTCTCGAGCAGGAATATACAGCCCAATTTTCGTATTAAGAGTCAATATTGTACAACCGGGAAAAGTTAACCAAGACCGCGTCTTACTACCCTTTTGGTTATACGTTATTAGTTCTAGGGATTAGGAAGGTTATATTAATACGAAGTGGACACGCATTCTGGGAAAACTACCCTTAGTACACCTGACCTAGATTTTAACCTCGTTCTCCCCCTCCCCGGCAGTCTAGTCCACGTCTGGGACGAACAATTCACCCCAAGACCACTGTGATCAACACACATATTTTATTTTCTACCGAAGATGGTTAATGTCGGATGCAGACAACTATGTTTGTCTAGATTATTATTATCTCATTATGTTTCTATTGATTTCATAAGAATATTCTAATATCCAAACATATAATTTTAAGCATTAGGTTTGTTGTTTGACTTGCACATCATACGTACACAATAACACATTTATTTAAATTTAATTTAATGGAGCTTTAAACTATTTTGTGTAGTAATATACGTCATTTTTGAAGCGTTTACCGTCATTGATAATTGACCAATTATTCCGCTAAGTGGTTCTATGTATCTTCCGTCCTTGATTTAAGTAGTCATGTTTCGATACAATAGTTTACCAGCCAATTACTAATAAATTGAATATCATAAGTTTCTATAATGGCGTGAGTTTCAGACTTGCAACTTGCTCCATAATTCCTCCCCCCCTCCCCCGTTCCCGCGTGCTTAAGCTATTCCACCCTCCACGTCTTACTACCCATTAGTGCTATTTGAATATCTACACTAATGAGGTAGGGATGAGTAAAGTGAAATGTATATTTAAGTGGGATGACCCGCTTCGGTGGTGTTGGGCTGGACTGCTGAAGACGGGAATATTGGGGTTTGGTCCCGGTCAGGTGCACTAATGGTGGTCTTCTCTAGATTATTTTCCCAAGCTTCCTCCGCGTAAGTGCGGGTGCATTTCCTCTACATTAATTCTTCCTTATCCCTAACCCATTAGTGTAATTAGTACTTAGGCGTGTGCCGTCTAGGTCACACCTTGTTGTCTGATTGGAAGGTGTGCCGCGAGACGGCACCTCGCTCGCTCTGAGGAGAGGTGTTGTGTTAGATTATGGGACAGTGGAGTCGGGGTTGATGTGGTGCAGTATGGGACAGTGGAGTCGGGGTTGATGTGGTGGAGTGGAATGGAAGAGAACGTGACCTATGGTCCATATTTTTGCGTATTTTATAACGAAAAAAAATCGATATATTAAACATCCAAGCTATTATAGTTGCAAATTACGTTTATAGCTGCAACTAAATATTATATTATTTAGATTGAAAAATGACACCTGTACACGATAATTGAACCCGGGAGCTACTAAGCCAAAGATCCCGGTTTCGATTCCCGTGTCCAGGTGTCATTTTCCAATTTAAATAAAACAGAACATTCTTTCAGTAAATGCGTTCAGTTAAATTACATTAGCTAAATCGTTTTTAAATATCTGCTAGGACATAAACGAGCATCGCATAATTTGCCTAGGATTTTTTTTTTAAATCGAGAGATAATTTATTGGTCAAATTACACATCGTCCACGATGCCCGGTGAGTGACCCATTCTCCATTTTTGAAAACATGTCTGGAATACTGTGTGCAGAAAATTAAATTGATGCAACCCGTTTCGTTGGCCGCACAGTCTAACGCGCTACTCTCGCAGGAGACCGGACTTTCGGTGGCGGGGATATTGAGGATCGAATCTGGGTTGGTTGTATTGAGTTTTTTTACTAAATGGTTTACCATTCTACTTCCACGCAATTTCGAGTACATTTCTTATAAATATCACCTTATTCCCTAAAATTATTAGAGAAAATTAATACATAAGCATATAAGCTGAACGGGTAGTAAGACGCAGTGCTTAAGCAAAGATTATTTTGACCAAAAATGTTTTTTTATCATCAAAACTAAAATAAAGGAGATCTTAACTGGTGTTCCCTTCTAAACCACCTTAAGAGTGCCATTGGGTAGAGGAGGAAAGATAAAAGAAGACAAATTACTCGGTTGGGATACAAACACCGAGCTTCCCTGTCACTGGCAAACCATACAATACGAGACTGGTTCCTATTTCCGCATATCCACCAATGAGGGGGTGTAGACCACAAGATAGAATTGTAAAAACTCTGGGTACAAACCTATAACAGACGATCGGACATTATTATAAAATTTCAAATACAATATCAAAGGTTTGCTTTAAAAAAAAAGATAATAAGATATAAAAAGAATGTTTTATGTAATCTACTGAAAGAAAACAAATTACAATCAAACTTACAAAACGTTCCATTTGCTTGCAAATTGTCTAGTAAAATGAATGTTATTACAGAAAACTCAAAGAACAAAAAGAGTTTTTATATTTTCGTTTTTTATTTTTTCGGTTCGTCGCAGTTCCTTTCTTTCCCCCGTGATGAGTGTTTTGTTTTGAAACTGTTTTATTTCCGATAAAAAAAACCCGCACGCCTGTACAGTACCATTTCCTTATCTGATAACTATACCAGTTTTTCTTCTTCTAAGCACCGCGTCTTACTATCCGTTCGGGTTATACGTTTATTACGCTATTGTATTTAGGGATTAAGAAGGTTATATTTATAGGAAATGTACCCGCGTTTACTTGGAAGAGTGAAAAAACATTTTAGTAAAACTACCTTCAGTACATCCGACCGACATTCGAACCTGTACCTCCCCGTCATCGGCAGTTTAGTCAACTGCGAGCGTAGCGCGTTAGATCATGCGGTCACGAGGGTTTGGGTTAATTTTGTTGTGTTTCCACTGATTGGACACCCTCATACTCACTATCATTATCCTCTCATCTCCTCGAGACATGGAAAGAGTCTCCACGGAAAGGATGTACGATTAGTACATTCGGGCGTCCCCTGAGCAAAGGTACATTAGTACTGGCTGATATGTTCACTACTGGGCTACAGGTTGATGTAACCCAGTCACGCCATTGGTGTTCAAATTAAAAGCTTCTCTTAGTTTATTTTCCATATCATATGAAAATTATATGGTAATGTATAATATGTTATCAGTAGTTCGCTGGTCGCACTTAAAGAGGTGGCCCGCGGGCCGTAGTTTGCCTAGGTATATATTAGGCTCTAGCTGGAGTCGCTAACAGACCACCAAAAGGGCTTTTAATTTATAGATGGGTCGGATCCTACATCTCTCGATTTCGAATCTGAAATTTTCTTTCTAATCTCGAATCCATATTTGAATCCTCGAATTTTTAAATTTTTTAGTTAAAGTGAATGTATTTAAAATTAAATTAAAAAAAATGGTTTAAGTTTGATCATGTCATGCGTCATAAACAACGAAGATAACGCTTTATTTTTTAGTAAATTAATATATTAGAGCCTAATACAATTGTCATTTTTTGTGATTTTGTTACTCTCCCAACTACACAGGTTTCTATAATCACTTTTACCAATTTATTAAAATTGTTATATCACTTCAAATTGTATTCAAATTCCTTTTT
>CABEEJ010000680.1:90868-138265 GCA_901482245.1 Timema douglasi | reverse complement strand
CCCCCTATTTTCCTCTACCCCCTCCAACACCCCAACCAACGTTTCTCCAAAGAAGGTTTCATATATCGTGTGAAGGACACTAATAAAATATCGAATGTCACATCGTCGTCGACTACCTACATTTCGATATCAAATATCGACTGCTACGTGGGTAAGATTAATGAAAAAAAAAGAGGAGGGTAAAAGGTTTTGCGAGTGATTCAAGAAAAAAGGTACTCGGGTTGACAAAGAAGATGACACTTTTAGATAAGCAACAGGTTGTCAAACACTTTTAAAAAAACACCATTTGAAAGATAAAGGAATGTACCTACCGCGAAATAATTCTTATTCTAGAATATGATCATTGATTGAGGTCCTTTTATAGAGATACTCTTTAGATGAAATGTTATTAATGCAATAATTTTATTTAATTTATTCAAAGACGTTTGCTTAAAACCGTGAAGTAAAGTCATGTGAGTAATACATATTATAATAATATATTTTATTAAATATGTTCGGAATAATACCGTATACATTTTTTTTTGTGCTTCGCTCTTTACTGTCTGTCCTGGCTATGCGGAAATTTACACAAATAGGGTAGAGATGCGAAAACTAGAATTCAAAAGACAGTGCAACCGCATTTTAATACGTTAATAGGATTAATTTGACAAAAAACACCATTAAGACACGCGTCATAAATTCATAACTTGATCTTTCCACCACAAAGAAAAAGAAAAATTATACGGCGCGCAGCACAGTTTCTCCCGCTTTTATCTTAAAATATACATTTACTAAAAACTAGTAAGATTTGTGAAACGAAACAATAGGTATATACATTGTTGTAGAAACATTACACCAAAGATCATAAACTAAATAATATACTGTTACTTACTCTATGGCATTAGAAACCAGGAATACTGATACATAAAAATTTAGAAAAGAGAAATATCTTTGTCCATTAAAGAACTTAAGAATCAAATTCATTTTCAAACACCTGAACTAAAGAGTGTATATATATATATAATATATAATATTATTATATCTCAGAAATTGTTGGGGTTATATTTCAAATAACAGATTTTTATTTTTAATAATACAACCTTACAATTATTATAAGTTATTTCTTATCTCAAATAGTTGCGGAGAAATGATGAAAATTGGAAAAAAAATTCCTCATGTAAAGTGCCCTCAAACTTATTTTCATGACAAAGTGAGAACTGTCATCTTGTTTATAATGGTAAACATTGTCTGGATATAAAATTTAATAATCAAAATTGTTAGAGCGAATTTCGAGAAAATAGATTTGTTTTTTTATTTTCATTTTGCCCTTATCCTTAATTTTAGGGTTAGATATCTAATTACAAAAAAAACCTCGGGGGAACCTTAAGAAAACCCCAGATATCAAGTTTGAGCCCAATCTGTAAAATAGTTTCAGCTCTATCCCGAGGTACAGACAGATAGACGGCATTATGTAAACCACTGTTTTTTTTTATTTCAGGGGGTCATGAAACATCGACATTAATCATCAAAATCTCAAGTTGGATTTTTTTGACGATCACAATACTTTCTCTACAAAGTGTCAAGAGAAATTAAAAAATACTTGATTTCTTTGCCCGTGGCCCACCAGTGCCGGATCTGAAAAAATAAACATTTTAAATTATAGTCGTAGAAGTTAATTGTTTTATTAAGTATCTTCTATCTTACTAGACATTTTGAAGGTGACCTGGTGGTCTAGAGTTAAGGTGTCAGACTTCTGTGCTGGCGGCCGGGGTTCAATCCTCGGTCCCGGCACATATTTATCTAATTACCAAACCCCTCCTTCACCTCTGACAAGACATCTTGTGAATGTGGGGAATGCCAGGCCCACACCGTGGTTCGGATCCCACGTTAAACTGTAGGTCCTCCATTTCATCTCACAATCTACCCTACCATTACATATTAGCGTAAGTGCGTATAGCCCGAACGGGTAGTAAGACGCGGTGCTAATAATAATAATAATAATAATATACATTTTGACCCATTGAATTATTTTTAAATCGTGTTATTGTTTTCCAGTAACAAACTAATGTTCTGTTTGTTTTGGTTCTGTTTCAGGTGAGTGTGAAATCTTTATCCCAACGGTTTCATGTCAAGAACAAGATAATGTGTCATTCAACCCTAGTGGTAAGTTGTTTTTATTACGTCACTATTTACAATCTCACATAAAACACTATAATCTGCACAAACGAGTTATTACGGATTTAATAACTACATCAACCTTTTATGTTTTATTAGTACAACCTTTCAGCTCGGTTTCATGCAACGCGATTCGTTGCATATCGGACAGATTTAATGTTAAAGGGTGAACTTACTTTTTAATTACCAAATGAAGGAGAGGGGTTTTGGGGAAATATCTATATTTTGTTTTTTTTATACGCTGGATTCATTTTCCACAAATTTAGTATGCCGGTCTTCGTGGTTGTACGGTTAGAGTACTCTTATCATAAATCTAGGAGATTGTTGGTTTGATTCCGGGGCGGAGGTAAAGGGGACGCTAGTTTAAGTCTGTATTTTTACAGTTTTTATAGAAAACAAACTGTCTGCCCTTTTAAATAGAATATTACTTCAGTATATACCTTTTAGTATAATAGTCACAATAAATAGTTTTAGAATATTTTTTGTCAGAAACCTTGCGGCACTTGAACAGAAACTTTATAAAAGAAGATCTATATATGTTCATATTGAATTATGATCATTACATATTTAAAAGTGGACCTTACTGTTGAAAATAGTAAGCTTACGTGTAAAAAAACAAATTAAACTTTCCGTATTTACTGGAGCGATATTTGTTTTTATCTTGCTAGAAAACCTCTTTGTCATAATAACTGTAAAAAAAAAATTACCAACCTTTACTCGCGTTCACTTCCATCCAACTTTTCCAGTTTTTATAGAAAGGAACTTTTGTGTGTGTGTGTGTGTGTGTGTGTGCGTGTGTGTGTGTGTGTGTGTGTGTGGTCAAAATAAATAAAATATCGCTCCAATATAAACCTAGATTATAATTTTCTTCACGTGATTTTATCAACAGAACTCGTGAATATCTGTCAAGGTTGTCCTGAAATTTAATGACTACTTTTTCTCTTCGTCTAAAAAGTTGCTCATGTAATTCCGATATGCTTATGACAGATATTCAACAACTGTTGATATCACAAACTCTTATGTTTCTACTGGAGCAATATTTTGTTTATTTTGCCCCCCAATTTTTTTTTTTTTTGCTATAAATAATCAAAAACATTCTTCTTAATTCTCGTTCTCTACATCCCCACCTTAATACTATTTCATAATTGTTGGTCCTGCCACCTATTAGGAAATATTTAAGCGCCAGAGCTGGGTCTGTAGATTTTGGGTGCTGTCCTTGATTAATTTATTGGATTAAATATTCAAAATATTATAGTAGTTTTTCTTTTAGCACCGCGTCTTATTACTTGTTCGGATTATACGCCTAAAGTCCGTTCACCGTAGGAATTGTTTTCTGAAAGGCCTTTTTCCCTACCAGAAATCTATTATATAGTAGGATATTGGTAGGAAAAAAGACCTTCCAGAGATTAACTCCTACCGTGAATGGAGTATAAGTATAAACTACACTAATGGTTTTAGAGATGAGTAAGGTTATATTTAAAGGAAGTGTACCCTAATTTGTGTGGAGAGAGAGAGTGGAAAACCATTTTGAAAAAACTCTTTCTACACCCGACCGAGACTATAACCTTTATCTCCACGTCATCGGCATTCTAGTATACTGTGATAGTGACGCCTTAGACTATGTGGCCACCGACGAGGGTTACTATAGCAGTTAAGTATGGTTAAAATATGAGTCTTGGCACGAGACAAGGCCAGGATAGTTCAGTTGTAAGAGCATTGACGTACTAAACCAAAGATCCTGGGTTCATTTTCCGTGTCCAGGTGTCATTTTTTAATTTAAAGACTAGATTAAGATAGTTTGTAAGTAATATTTGTCTTCTTTTTTTATCAAGTTTTACTACCCGTCTCTGCTATTTGCACCAAATTACACTGATGGTACACAGTTTAGAGGTTACAATTTCAGAGGAAATGTACCTTAATTTGCATGGAGGGGAAAACCATTTAGGTATAACCCTGCCGGGATTTTAACCCTGACCTCTTTGTCACCGGTAAACCAGACCAGACGAGGATGCCATAGTATTCGTATCCACAAGCGGTTTTCATTATTATTCAAAACATTATTGTAGGATAATTTATATAGTATACAATTAAAGGGCTTTGAATCGAATACATTTTTATTTTCAAAATGGCCGACTATGCTCCGTAATATTTGCTGCGAGCAACAACAAAATTATCAAAATGCTTTCGCAGAATAGTTTTAATGTCACATAATGATAGCAAAAAAAAAAAGTCTGCTGTAAAATCGTTACCATTAAATGCTTGTCCCGTTATTATTTTTTATTATTATTATTTTTTGCCAGAGTACCAATTTTTTATGCTCTGCACGATTCTTCGTGTGTTGTCTACGGAACATTAGCATGGTAAGGCCAGACTGTGTACCCCCCCCCCCTCCTCCCCCTGGTCCCCTGTTCTTGCTGCTGCCGGGTGTGGCAAATGCTGCTGTTGCTGTGCTCTCCAAGAACGGGCCACACCTTTCTTTCATTAACCTTGAAGCGGTACACTCCGCGTCTCAAAATATTGGTCAAGAAGAACCTTCCTTATTTTATTTAGCGACGACTCTTCGTTATCTCTTGCTCGCAACCGACTAACCGCGATTATTTTTACAACTGCGTCTTACTACACGTTTGGGTTATACGCCCATTAACTACTGTGTTAGGTATGAGAAAGGTTGAATTTAGATTAAATGTACCCTTCATTTGCGTGAAGAGAGAGAAACTTATTTAGGGAAAACCCACCTTCAGTACACCCGACCGAGATCGAACAACGATATCCCCGTCATAGGTCGAAAGTCTAGTCAATTGCGAGTGTGACGCCTTAGATTATGCGGCCACTGAATTGGGTAACCGGGATATATAATTCATTCGTATCCATGCTATGGTGTGTCGAACAGAAAACTTAGGTAAAATATCTTTGAAAACTTAGGTAAAATATCTTTGAAAACTTTTTTTTTTACTTCGCTCAATTACTCGCCTCGGTGGTCGAGTGGTCTAAGGCGTCACACTCGTGATAGATTGTGTTGCCGATCATATGGAGATCAAGGCTCGAATCCCGGTTGGGTTTACTAAGGGTGATTTTCCCTAAATTGTTTTACACTCTCCCTCCAAGAAAATGCGGGTTCGTCGCCTCTAAATGCAACCTTTCTCATTTTTATCTTATTGACGTATTTAGTACATATGCGTTCAACCCGAACGTTTGAGACGCAGTGCAAATAGTATATAAATTATATATATATTATATATATATATATAATTTGAAGCAGCAATTAGACGTCTGTCGACATATTTTGAAGAAACAACAGTCGACGTTAAATTATTCACGCGACCTAATTACCAGAAAATGATACACTACTGCGAGGTGTGTTTTACTATTTTTATTTTGACACCTCTTCGCGTTGCGAAAGACGATAAACACAATGTCGACAAACTCTTGTTATTATTGTTTGTGACGACGTTTCTACACGCGCGACGGGATTGTGTCAGTCTTGTGCGTCGAGCTATAATCAGGGTTACCAACAGATCACGTTTATATTCCCCTCTCTCTCGAATATTAATTAAAATCCCTCGCACCTGCCAGCGACTTTCCACGTGGGGGATCGTGGTTCTTGTTGACTTTTCATACTTCACTGCACGATTCGCCTATTTCGAATAAATAGCTATTTTTGGTTTTCGTTTTTATATATATCCACACTGACAAAATTACTGATGTGTAAATTAGCAATAATTAATGTTTATAGATATCAAACTCTGGGTTATGTCCATTTTTCATAGGAAGGGCCTTTTAAAAAATACAAACATATTTTATTGCATTCAAAATTTGTAATATTTTACCTTTTTATTTATTGTTATTATTTACATCTATCTAAAGTGACAGCTACAGATAACCTGAATTATTTTCTATCAGCCATCTTGACCGTTGTTACAAGAAGCGCTAACCCTAGAGTTCCTGAATTTAATTTTCATTACAAAATAAAAACCAAAATGAGTTATTTAAGATGAGGATGTAGGAGGCGCTAGAAAAACTTTTTTTCATTTTTAATATCAACACTTTTTTTTTGTTCAAAATAAATAAATGTTGCTCTAGTAGACACAAAGTTTAATTTTCTTCCCATGGTAACCTCAACAGTTGTTGAATATCTGTGAAGGGTGTCCTGGAATTAGGTGACAACTTTTTCTCTTCGTTTAAAAAGTTTCTCATCTAATGCTGCTCTGCTCATGACATATTCAACAACTATTAATATCACCCATTATATGAATAAAACTAAACTCTCGGTTTCTACTTGAGCAATATTGCATTCATTCTGACTAAAGAAAGTGATTTGATATAAAAACTGTAAAAAGCCCGGCCTAGTCTCGCGACCCCCTCTACTCCTACCATAAATTAAGGCTCACCCTTATCACTAATTACTCATTTGTTTACTGTGGTGGACTCTTCGCTAAATTATTATTTCTATAGAATTATGTATTTTTCTGTTTTCCTTCATTACCATTATTTGTTTTATTATAATCTTATGTACACCAAAATAATGGTTTATTATTTTGTAAGTCATGTGTTGTTGTTCTGTTGTTTTTTTAAGCCAATGGTAGCCTCGAATATTGGCCAACACTTTAATAAAAATGAAATGAAATAGATCGACACTCAAATCCATATTATTCTCTTAGGTTAGTTGTAAGTTTTAAGTAGCTCACGATTCAAATTCACTTTATAATGTCGTTCTGTCGGATGATTCATTCGGGACTGAAAACTTTTATTTTGGTAGATGTTGCCTTTTTAACTTTATTTAAATTTAAAAGTGTTAGGATATTTTCAGATTCGTAAAGGTCCTAATAAAGTGTCCTTCGACCTTTATCTGATGCTGTCAAACTGTTTAGTTGTGTCCAGTCAGCGATGAATCAGCCTGTATTTTTGTAATCCATTATACGCGTTAGCTTATACCCTGATCTTGGTTGTAAGAACAGTAGAACAAAATTCAAACATATCACCTTAATTTACGTATGAATATATTAAAACTGTTTCAGTAACGTTAGAAACCAACTTACTGTTCTTCCTACCTAAACCATACTATACTTATCATGAGCGTCGCGTTACATCTTACGATTACTATTAAACTTTGCTGAAAAATAAATCCCTTGATATAGAAAATAAACTCTCCCGAGTCTAATCCGATATTTCAGCAAAGCCTCACTATATATGTATTTATATAACGAAATAACGACCCGTTCCCTCTTGACGCGCGCTGTACATGAAACCCCCATTTTAAGTAAGCACCTCACACTTCCAGTCAGTTTATGTAGGATCAAGTAAATCGCGAGACTCGCGTCTAATGTTGACTGAAACAACAAGATTCGGCAATTTGAGAGGGGGATATCACACGCTTGAGAGGGTAAGGGGGGAGGGAAGGATTACCCGAGCTAATGCTATGGTGTTTTAGTTAACAAGTTGCACGATTGTCTCTTCGTGATGATAAATAATGTAGCGGGAGTTAAAAGATGACTGACTTAACGGGTTCCTGGTCTTTGGGTAAAGTGCTCGCCTCACAAAACCCGATGTTCTGGGTTCAAACCCAGCCGGGGGTCGACGGTTTTTCTAGAGGCGATTAAAATCGTACGCAGGGAAAGTAAAGCCCTTAGTTTTTATTATTATTATTTTTAATTATCACCGCGTCTTGCTACCCGTTCGGATTATACGCACTTACGCTAATGTGTAGTGGTAGGGTGAGTGTGAGATTAAATGGAGGACCTACAGTTTAACGTGGAATCCGAACCACGATGGAGACCTAGCATTCCCCACATTCACAAGATGTCTTGTCAGAGGTGAAGGAAGGGTTTGGTAATCAGATAAGTCTGTGCCGGGACCGAGGATTGAACCCCGGCCGCCAGCACAGAAGTCTGACACCTTAACCCCTAGACCGCCAGGTCACCTAAAAGCCCTTAGTCCCTTGTCGAATGTGAAATTTAAAATAGCCCTGGAAAATATGTGAACATACCTTCTAGCAAAACTTGCAGGCCCTTTCGCTCTCGCTCATAGAAATTCTCGTGTGCTAATATAATCAGTCGGTTCAGAAAGTGAACATTTAATACCTATAAAATAATGAAAACTTTTTACTAAAATTGATCCCTCCCCCGTGGAAACGAAGACAAAGGCGTCGATCTCATCTTGTATGATTTGCAGGAGAATAGGTGATTGTGATTCGATCCCGGGTCCGGGGAAATAAGGTTTTTTGTTTCCCCTAAATGGTTTCACACCCTCATACCATCACCCTCACCTCACCTCACCGGGACATGGAAAGAGGTTCCACGGAAAGAATGTACCATCAGTACATTCGGGCATGGGAAACGGTACTTTAGTAAGTACTCTTTAATCTTATCACAAACTAAGTTACGAATGATGTGGCCCAGACGCGCTATATTATTACTTGAGAAAGTAACAAAATCACCCATACCTAAATAATTTTACGAGGTGCAGTCCAAAAAGTGAGTCTACAACGCGTGTATTTTAATTTGAACGGGAAATATAGTGACCTGACCTCTAGTAGGGGAATTAAGTGGTCTTTGTTGGTAACAGTATTTACATATCACATGGGCTAGTGTATTATCTCTGACAGCTTGAGATCCACTAGTGAGAATTAGTGCTTAGAGAGCTGAGAATAGATAGTGACTATATAAAAAAAACGTGCACACACACACACTTTATTCTTAAAACACAACACATTATGTTGATTCGGGTTTCCAGAAAGAGACCTTGAACGGGCTCCATGTGTGCACGTCATGTGCAAGGTACAGTCTGACTCAAAAACCTCGCCGCGGTACATAGCTTGACCTTGTAGCTGTGTTGAGCTTGATTCACACGATCGCTGAGAATAGAAAGCAGAATCTGCGCATAAGTGACACGGCAATTCATAAACGGACTGTATGTTGATCTGGCTGTAGAGCGCATGCGTTGTCAAATGCGCATGCGCACTGATTTGAGAGGGTTGAGTTTGAGAGTGTGATTGGCTCTCCCGTGCCGAACATCCAGGGCAGAGTGGACGAAGTAGGGATGAGCTGAATTTCAACGGAACAGCTCGCGCCGATGAGGCGGAAATCTTGTGATTGGCTTAGACCTCGTCACGTGACCCCATGTCCATCCTGCGCTTGTTTTTCGTTGAGCGTGTGAATCCCCAGTCTCAGATAAGATAGGTTCTTCGTCAGTGCCATATTAAAATTAATATTTAAATGAATGGAGAGGGGGAAGGAAAACGTTTATTTCTTTTGCCAGGCTTCAAAGTTCAAACCCGTTTCATTGGTCGAATGGTCCAAGCCAGGGGCTTACAACTGGTGGCCCGTGGTGCTATTTTTTTGTTTGCGGCCCGTCAAGTTTCTTGGAAAAGTAATATACTGGTAGTTTTTTTTAGCATCGCGTCTTACCACCCGTTCGAGTTATACGCTTACTGTGGTAACATTTATGTTGTATAACCGAGAAACGGAAAGCATTGACTCTCGTGGGAAAATCCATGTAAGCTCCAACTGATATTCTTTGAGCAATACACTTTTTTTAAGCACCGCGTCTTACTACCCTTTCGGGTTATACGCTTATATTACACTGATGTGTTAGGGATTGGGAAGGTATAATTTAGAGGATGTGCACCCGCATTTGCGTTAAGAGAGAAAACTAGGGAAAACCATCCTCATCGCACCCGACCGGAATTGAACCCCGCTCTTACGTCTTTGGCAGTCTAGTCTAACACGAGAGTAGCGCTTTAGACCATGCAGCCACCGAAGCGGGTAAGTAATAAACTTAATTGCGCTCTATTTTTATAATAACTAGTGAATTCCGTGTGAGTCAAATTTCCATCCATCCCTCGGCCGATTATGACGCGACCCACCACTAAACTGGTGGATTCAATTGTTATACTTGGTCTAAAACCAATGTTCCGCGGCGGCGAGTTAGGTGTTCCGTGTTGTTGTAGCCCAGAGCACACCACCCATCGCTGTTCAACAATAGCATAACGAAGTCGTTACGAGCGTTAGCCGTATGTCGTCCGCATTTCTTACTTACTTGTAGGTATTAATATTTTAAATACGTCTGACAAAATCAAGATTAAAATTATGGTTTACCCAGATTACTAATGGTTTGAACGAAATGTTTCAAAATGTTAAGGAAATGGGCACAGAAAAAGAACTTAAATTCTGGAACATTTGAAGTTTACTTGAGGAGAAAATCAGTCTTTACTATACTAATTGTTATTTGCCTTACAAACTTTGGACTGGGTCCGTAATCCATTTTCTGCTGCTGCCGCGGCGCGTGCCCGAAACAAAACGGCGTTCCACAACAACAACAACAACAACAACAACAAAAACGTTTACACTTGTTAAGTGCACCGTGAACTTAAAACAATTAAGCGGAACACTGCTCTAAGACGTCACTCTCGCATTAGAATGGACTGCCAATGACGAGGAGATCGGGGTTCGAAACTCAGCCGGGTTTTATAAATATGTTCGCCAACTCCCCGTAAAATGGTTTTCCCACTCTACATCCTCACATATGCGTTACAGCTCCTCTCAATTTTTCCTCATATCTACCTCATCAGTGTTAAGTGTACGGGCATTCCAAACCGGGTAGTAAGACTCGGTGTACATTAAAAGTAAATACACTGATATATACACAACGTGAGCGGTAGTTCTTCAGTCCACTTTTAACAAGATGTGCACCCGTCACTTTTTGAGTTACATGCCCTATCCTCACGAAATGTGCATCCGTTACTTTTTGAGCTACGCGCCCTATCCTCTTGAAATGTTGTGATCTTCTATGGGTACCGAGTAAGTACCGTTGGGCACAAGTCAGGAGACCGCGCCACGCCCGTCGGCGGAAGACGCCCTACTTCTCCTAGGCGCAGGTCAAGTTTAGTCGACGGCCGACACGAATCCAAGACGGTCACACACCATCTGACCTGACCCGCTGGCCTAGATATCTCGCGACAGTCAAACTTCCTCTCCGCGAATTAGCATAATCGTATTCGCTATCGTCATTTGTGACTAGGATTAGAAACAGCATCTGTGGGCACACTCGGACCTAGGATTTGAATAACGGCAGGGTGAATTGAGATAAATGGGTCTAAAAAAAAGGAGGGAGGGAGGCAAAAGCCCCTACCCCTCGGAAATTATTAGACCTTCTTTGGAATTGATAAATCCTTTCTATTAGGGTACTCGCATATAAAAGCTTAAGATAAACTATACTATCCTGTAATTATAATATTTCTCTAGTCGACCACCTCGGTGGTATAAGGGTAAACTGACGCTCGCCTCAAGACCCGTTGTCCGTGGGTTCAAACCCAGCTGGGGTCGACGAACTTTTATTGAACGATAAACAACCATAGCACAACTTCCTTTGGAGTAGAAGTAAGCCGTTGGTTCCATGTCGGTTGTGGCATGTAAAAAAACCTGTGAAGGTATTTGAAAAATACCTTTTCCGGCAAATTTGGCAGGCCCTTTCACTCACGCTCATAGAAATTCTTGTATGTTGATGTAATAAGGCGAGTCAGGAAGTGTACGTTAAATACCTTAAATAATTGAGAGAGAAAATCCATTCACAAGTTATACATTCGTTTATCACTTTCCCTCAAAGCAAAAGGCGGATACATTTACTCTTTAATTACACCCTACTCATCCCTAAGTCCTTTATTATAAGTATACGAGTAGCCCAGAAGTGTAGTAAGATAATGGTTTACGACTATGTTTAAGGATGTATTTTTCTTAACTTGACTTGGCGGAGACTTTGACGCTAGCTTAGAAAAGAAGCCATAATCCACTATTGATAAAAAAAAATAACCTTTTAGAAAATACAAACTTTTTTGCAGACAACAACGATAACATTTTACGTTAGCGTTTTTTAAACTGCTACCCATTTGGGCTATACGATTATGTATATTTATACTAATAGGTTAGGGATGATGACGGTTGAAATTAGAGGAATTGTACCCGAATTTCCATGGTGAAAGAGAGATTGGGAAACCGTTTGGTAAAAACCACCCTCACTATACCCGACTGAGATTCGAACTTCTATCTCCCCGTCATCGGCAATCTGGTATATTGCAAGAGCAGCGCTTAAGTCCATGCGGGTGACCTGGCGGTCTAGGGGTAAGGTGTCAGACTTCTGTGCTGGCGGCCGGGGTTCAATCCTCGGTCCCGGCACAGATTTATCGGTCCCGGCACAGATTTATCTGATTACCAAACCCTTCCTTCACCTCTGACAAGACATCTGGTGAATGTGGGGAATGCCAGGCCTCTATCGTGGTTCGGATTCCACGTTAAACTGTAGGTCACCCATTTCATCTCACAATCACCCTACCATTACACATTAACGTAAGTGCGTACAACCCGAACGGGTAGTAAGACGCGGTAATAATAATAATAATAATTCCATGCGGCCACCGAAGCGGGTCGTTCTTTATTAATTATTAGCAGAAGAACCCGCCGTTGCCCGTTGAAGTTAATGCATTGCGTGGTTACCCCGGCCATCCCTATTCTTTGCTTCAAACATACAGAAAAAAAACACTTCATTTTATTTCTTCCGACCAGGTTTTTAATAATAAAAAACAGCTTCGAGAGAAACATGTTCTAGCACAGAGGCTACACATTTAAAAAATTTCAGATCCCTGCGTATGGTATAAATCGCGCAATACTCATGAGTCATGACAGACAAACGCTTTAATTTATTAATATAGATTGTCTTGAACACATTAAAAAATATACTGTGTTTATTTGTGTTTTTATAAATTATTTGATAATCCACTGTTAGTTTCTCATTATCAAGCTAGGAAGGCTACTTTAAAGCGGTTTTGTAGGGAAACAAAGAGCTCTCTGATAGAATTATTCTTTTTGGAGGTATTGACTTGCCAGCCCGGTGGATTTGACTGCTAAGTTCATCGGAAGTTACGACAGGGAACTTGAGAGAAAGAGAATTACAACTTATATCCTCGCAGTCCCACTTCCCTAGAAGAAACCTCTTGATAAGAAGGTCAGGTCCCTTTTTTTTACGTCACTTCCTCTCACCTGGCTTCCCACCATCAAGACTTCCGGTATACATCTCCTGCGTTTACATCTACCTGACGTCAATCTGTGTGTGTGTTGTGATCTTTCCACTTCCACAGGCAAACAATAGCTCTTCTTTAAGTTTTACCTTCTTCTTTTTATACTGACGGAAAAAAGGGGGAACTCATAGGAGCATTGCGTTATGTGTGGCGTGTATAAATATTGTTACATAAGACTCTGGCTAGTTCGACATTGGTTAATAGTAACAAATAATATTTAATTCTTATTTTATATGGAGATATTTGGTTAATTCGGAGCACAGACTTAGTAAATTTGTTCGATTTTGTACTCATTTCAAAGCTAACTTAGCGATTTTTTTCTTGGCATCGGGTCTTACTACCCTTTCGGTTTGTACGTCACTGTACTAATTACACTAATGGGTTAGGAATTGGGAAGGGTTTATTTAGAGGAAATGCATCCGCATTTGCTTGGAGGGAAAGGGGACAACCATGTAGTGGGAAACCACACCCCTCAATACACCCGACTGGGATCGAACTCCAAGCTCCCCGTCTTAGGCAGTCTAGTGCAACACTAGAGTAGCGCGTTAGACCATGCGGCTACCGAAGCAGGTCGATATTTACTAAATCATCCCCATATGCCCTAAGAATGTCAAATAAAGTAATTATCTTCTCTTACATAGTAAAAGAGAAAACAGTAAATTCTGAACTGATGACGGGCCGGTTTCCTAGAATAGGGATGTGTTGGCTCTTCTTTCATCACCTCCGCGAGACAACGCAATAACTTGTGGCTCAGCATTGAAAACGTAAATCTTTATTGTTGCGTGTCTTCGATGATTAAAGTTTGCAATTTTCGTATCTTAATATTTTTTCCATGTTTTTACTTTTTTCTTGGTTTTTCACGTATGTAGGCTTTAAATTGTGAATGTATGTATTATATAGCATATATAAAATATTTGTGATGTAGCATATTTTTAGGTTGTTTATTATTATTATTATTATTAGCATCGCGTCTTACTACCCGTTCGAGTTATACGCACTTACGCTAATGTGTAATGGTAGGGTGATTGCGAGATGAAATGGAGGACCTACAGTTTAACCTGGGATCCACACCACGGTGGAGGCCTGGCATTCCCCACATTCACAAGATGTCTTGTCAGAGGTGAAGGAAGGGTTTGCCAATCGGATAAATCTGTGTCGGGACCTAGTATTGAACCCCGGACCGCCAGGCCTAGATACTCATCACTTGTGTATCAGTGGAGACGGGAAATCGTCGCAAAGTGTCGTGTCAAATGCGATACAAAGTTAACGCAATGGGCCCGATCGGTCGGTTTTTCGCCGTCACATCAAAGGAATGGATCGGCACTAAGTTGCGACATATGGGGACGGGCTACCGTTTTACTGCGCTGCGCGCTCATCCCTGCCGCGGAAACCTTGTGCAGAAATTTTGTTTTTGTTAGTACTTTTTTTTTACTCTCGTTTATTGTTGCTATGGATGTAATTTTGGCCCATTGGAGTGGAGTAAGAAGAAGACCATACAATTTATAGAAATATACCGTAACAGTTACTTATTATTATTATTATTATTATTATTATTAGCACCGCGTTTTACTACCCGTTCGGGTTATACGCACTTACGCTAATGTGTAATGGTTTTACTACCCGTTCGAGTTATACGCACTTACGCTAATGTGTAATGGTAGGGTGATTGCGAGATGAAATGGAGGACCTACAGTTTAACCTGGGATCCACACCACGGTGGAGGCCTGGCATTCCCCACATTCACAAGATGTCTTGTCAGAGGTGAAGGAAGGGTTTGCCAATCGGATAAATCTGTGTCGGGACCTAGTATTGAACCCCGGACCGCCAGGCCTAGATACTCATCACTTGTGTATCAGTGGAGACGGGAAATCGTCGCAAAGTGTCGTGTCAAATGCGATACAAAGTTAACGCAATGGGCCCGATCGGTCGGTTTTTCGCCGTCACATCAAAGGAATGGATCGGCACTAAGTTGCGACATATGGGGACGGGCTACCGTTTTACTGCGCTGCGCGCTCATCCCTGCCGCGGAAACCTTGTGCAGAAATTTTGTTTTTGTTAGTACTTTTTTTTTACTCTCGTTTATTGTTGCTATGGATGTAATTTTGGCCCATTGGAGTGGAGTAAGAAGAAGACCATACAATTTATAGAAATATACCGTAACAGTTACTTATTATTATTATTATTATTATTATTATTAGCACCGCGTTTTACTACCCGTTCGGGTTATACGCACTTACGCTAATGTGTAATGGTAGGGTGATTGTGAGATGAAATGGAGGACCTATTTTTTAACGTGGAATCCGAACCACGGTGGAGGCCTGGTCATTCCCCACATTCACAAGATGTCTTGTCAGAGGTAAAGGAAGGGTTTGGTAATCAAATAAATCTGTGCCGGGACCGAGGGTTGAACCCTGGCCGCCAGCACAGAAGTCTGACACCTTAACCCCTAGACCGCCAGGTCACCAACGTAACAGTTTCTTAATTTGGGACCTAAAACATCCTGGTCGTTTCAATAAAGTGCGAGAACAAGATGCGTGGGAGGACAGCAGAATAACCAGAACTGAACACCCAAGTACGATACGTATCATCACCCGTTGTGATACTTATACTGTATCGTATCGCTAGATGACACGATACGCGGATACGTATTAGTGGATACCAGCCTGAAACGTGCTTGAATTTGCGTTGATATAAAGCGATAAATCATTTAGAAAAGGAAAAAAACAAAAAGAACATTAGTACACCCGGCCGGGATTCGAACCTCCCCACCCCGGTCGTCAGCACACCAAACCAATGAAACCGACATATACACCTTTTGTCCGTGCCGGTCTCTTGTAATAATCATA
Source organism: Timema douglasi (assembly GCA_901482245.1). Taxonomy (NCBI): domain Eukaryota; kingdom Metazoa; phylum Arthropoda; class Insecta; order Phasmatodea; family Timematidae; genus Timema; species Timema douglasi. The sequence continues at coordinate 122,200 of CABEEJ010000680.1, read as the reverse complement.
TCTACAGCAAGACGACGTTAAAAGTATCTGTAGGACAATATCCAAGTTCCGGTGCATTTCTGATCTCGCAACGATACACTCGTCACGCGCTTCCTAACATCAATGTCAAGGGTCTACGTTCCTTTTCACTTATCTGCAGGAAATCCTCTTTGGTTAAACCTTCGTGAGGTGGCACACGTTTGGGACCCGGGTTCACATCCCGACCCTAAGGTACTATTTAAAATCTAGGAAATATATTATATACTTTTAGTTTTAAAACCCACATAAACCTCACATATTCACGATCCGTTTTTTTTTTCTCAATGTCTTACTAACAGCCCGGACTATAAGTATTTAACTACTTTAATTATGCAGGGATGGGGAAGATAAAAATTGAGATTAAATGTAATCAACTTTGCGGGTAGGCAGAGGGGGAAACCATGTAGGAAAGAGCAATGTTGATACACTTAGCCGAGATTCAAACCTCGACCTCCCCATTATCGGTAAACCAGACTTCGTGAACTTGACATTTAATCCCCGTAACCATCAGTACGGATTTATCTAGAAGTTAAATTAGATAGATAAAAGCCGCTTCGGTGGTTGAATGGTTTAAGGTGTCACTCTCGTGTTAGACCGGCTTGCTGATGACTGAGAGATCGTTGTTCGAATCCCAGTCGACTCTACTGAAGTTGGTTTATCCTAAATGGTTTCTCACCCTCCTTCCGCGCGAATGAGTGTAGAGTATCTCTAATAAAACGTTCCTAAATCATCCCTACCCTATTACAGTACTATCATAAATGCGTACAACCCGAACAGGTAGTAAGACGCGGTGATACAAAATCAAAAAGCTTAAGAGAACATTTTGGGGTAGGAAAATATTTTTGGATAAGCCTATTGGTTATAGTTTTTTGTTTATTTATACATTTTTAAAAAATGCAAAAAAATTCTTATAGACACTATATATTTATTGGTTTCAAAAAATTATATAATAAAGTTCAGTCACTTTTAGTTGATTTAACTATACGTTCAACATAAAGAGTTATCAACACTTTACGCTAGGTATGTATGAGGTGAAAAGTACATAAATAGGGGACGACAATAAATCAAGACAAAATTTAATTCATGTATGTCCTTTGTTTTTCTTGATTATTACAAATTAAACTTGACTTTGTCAAAAAAAATTCTTTTATAAATTCAATCCATTTTAAATTGAAATTAGTGTTTATACCGGGTGATGCATTTAAGTTAAGAAACCAAAATATCCCGAAAACAATTTTTTTTAGAAAATAATTGTTTCTACTTGGACATCCATTTAGGAAGATGTCTTAACATTTTGTATTCAACGACTTTTTATTAGGTACATTATGTTATCCTTTATTACATTAAATACAATATTATTTATAAAATTACTTTAATGTTCAAAATTATGGCCATTAACTTCGATACATTTTTAATGTAGTAAAAAGATGTTGAATAAAATTTTAATAATAAATACAAATTTAAATATCTTCAAAAATGAATGTCGAATAAAAGAGTTTCAATATTTTTTTTTTGTGTAGGGTAAAATAACGTCAACAAAAATTAAAGGTTTCTATTTATATAAACAAAGGTGACCTCTAAATCACCTTGAAGATGTCCATCAAACCAAAAATAACTAGTGCTGTTTTATATCCACCCTCAAACATAAAAAACTTTTATTCGAATTTTCTTTCTTTCTAAAATTCTCCGTATTCGGGATATGTTGGTGTCCAAACTTATTAAATGCCTCATCCGGCATATAGTTAGTATCCATCTATCCGACACCATGGCTCAGTCGGTAGCGTGTCTGCCTATAAGGGCCCCAAGTTCGATTCCCGAGGTGGCTGAAAAAAAAAGTGCATTACCTCACATACAATATTAAGGCTAATAATATCTCCGAAAATCGCTAGTTTCAGAATATATGGCTTAACGAGCTGATATACGGGGAAACAGATCTTGTAACTTTACTAGCGGTCAAGTAAGGTCATTTTTATGAAAATTGGACTGTACCATATCCACTGCTATGCAATCAATCATAAGTATAGGTCCTATGTGTTTATAAGATCTCAAGTTTTTACCGATGGTATCAATTTTTACGTCTGGAAGCTACAGTAGCCCCATAGCTTCTTTGGTGCTGACTGACAGCTAAAAGCTTTTAAAAGTTACCAGACACATTATGTATCCCTACGCCGAACCATATGATCTGCAAAAACATGTGTTTAGCAGCTGTCATTTCTGACAGTCAAAATTTAGGTATATACCTAAATGTTGACTGTCAGAAGTCAACTGTGGACTGTCAGTCAGCACCAAAGAAGCCATGGGGCTACTGTAGATAAAAAAACCTCCAAGAATGTTTGCTATTTTAGTTTTTTCCCCCATCTATTAGAAATTAAATTAGGTTCTTCAATCCGTGAATAAGTTATGTTTTACCCTTCATAAGCCTTTCATGTTCAAATTGCTTACAAGCTTATTTCAAAACGATTAGTATCAACTTGGTTTTATTTATAACATAATTGTTTCTAGAGTCCTGTGCTTAAATAAATTACTATTTGTTCCTTCCTTCCTAAAAGGTCACCCTGACCCTGTTATGATCACGCCACTTCTGGGCGGCACATTGTGTGCTCAGAAGCTGTACAAAAAAAAACCTCGACCCTACCACCTTACCACACAACCCTCAGACCTTCTGAGACAAAATGGACCAAACGATACAAAAGGATCGGTAGGTATTTCGTGACAGGTAACAAGAGATAGTGAAGGAGGGAAAGAGAAATCAGTTTTCTCGATTGAATCGAAATCCATTCCTCCTCCATGGGTCCCCTCCTTTTTTTTTATTGTTACTTTTGAAGATGAATGACGAAAAACCCAATACTCCGAAGTCACTGAGCTGTAAAAGACCCCGCGAAAGAAGGCCTTAGAATTATTTTTTTTTAAAAGAAAAAGTTTTGTAAGGGACAGAACGCGCAAATCCTCCCGGTTTGTTTTTTTCGTCCCTTGTTCAAATTCTTTTTTTTCTCCTCGTTGAATGAGTTCTTCGTCCATTTGAAGCTTTTCTTCTAGATAAAGAATGTGGAGATCCCGAAGAGTCCTGTGACGGTTAACATCAATTTTATATCATGTTATCAATCTGCGAGAAACGAGGAAAAAGAAATAAGAAATACTCTGGCCGGGGACACGGACAAAGGCGTCAGTCTCGTCTCGTCTCGTCTGGTTTGTCGGTGACAGGGGAAACAGCGGCCTCAAGCTCCGGCCGGGTGTACTACCATTCTGTGGCAAGACCACGACAAACCTTGGTACAGGATGGCACGGATAACTGTTTACTGGCGTTATCTCAGTTATTATAGAGGGCTATGTACGTTTTTCGCTATATTTGTCCTCATCTAACATTTATATCCAAGGAATGGGGGGGATTCAAGTATGGCGTAATGTACTTAGGGGAAGAGGGGTGGTCAGAACAATGCTTGTGTAAGTCAAAGAGAGACGGACAAGACCCTGCCACCCCAAATGGGTAGATAATAATAATAATTATTATTATTATTAAAAGTGTTGAGACGAACTATAATAATAATAATTAATGTATTCATCAATGATACTTTTTTTACAATTAAAATTAAATGTAAAGTTAAAATATATTTTAAATATAATTGTATAGCTGTTTTTAATTTTAATATAACGTATACAAGACCGGGGAAGGTGGGGTCGGAAGTTTTTTTAAAATTTATGCTTACAAAGGGAGAGGCCCCTCCAAAATGTCCAGAATAAAATTAATCGAATAAAAAACAATATTGTTTAGAAAGACACATACTAATTATGTTGGGTTTATTTAAACTAACTATCCATCTATCTATCTATCTATCTATGCTTATGGATAGCAGTGCAGTATATACAGTAGGCCCATGGCTTCTTTGGTGCTGACCGACAGTTCACAGCTAACTTCTGACAGTCATAATTTAGGTATGTACCTAAATTTTGACCGTCAGAAGTGACAGCTGCTAAACACATGTTTTTGCAGATCATATGGTTCGGCGTAGGGATACATAATTTGGTATGGTGACTTTTAAAAGCTTTTAGCTGTCAGCTGTCAGTCAGCACCAAAGAATCTATGGGGCTACTGTACTATCGTAGAGTAGCGCAGCAAGAAGTGTATTTATTCCCGGGAAGGTTTGGTGTCCACCCGAAAAATAGGCCATTGAGTTAGATTCCGGTACTGTTCCGGCCAATCCGAGACGTTTAGCAACCCTAGTAGTAAGACGTGGAGCTTTGGGAAGGGGGAGGGGGGGGGGAAGGGGAAGAGTTAAGTGTGTATGATAGCATAATAACCTTTATCGACGGACATTCAGGCTAAGATGTTAAACATCGTCAGGTCTGGTTTACCTATGACGAAGAGGTCGAAGCTCTGTTCCCGGGTGTTTGTGGTGCAGAGGTTTTTTTTCTCCCCATCTGAAATGGTTTTCCACTCTCTTCCCAAACAAATGCGGGTATGTTCCCTATGCATTCCACATTTCCCATCTTCCACCCCAATAGTGTAAATGTACGGGCAGACCGGACGGGTTGTAAGACATGCTGCAAAAAACAAACAAAAAAAAAACCTCATATTTATTTCAAGATGCTCGCTTATAGCGTCTCATATACGTCAGATAACGTCAGACATCCCTTTTAGGAGGCAACATGGAAACACAACTAGGTTGGATCTAACAAAAACATAACATAACATATAAAGGAACTTCGTCACTGTAATAGCCCTTATATGTCTTGAGAAAGTGAGTGACGTCATGTCAGGGCGCGTGGGTTTGTGGCAGTTCCCTCTACAGCTCTCGAGAGATTTCCATGAATCACCGTAAGAGAGAGAAAGAGAAATACGTTATTTCGGAGATCTTCCCGTGATTCACCCCAACTTGCGGTCGGAAACTCGAGATGGGAAATGTTTGCACAAGAAATTCTCCTACTATGTAAAAAATGTATAACATTAGAATGAACCCGCGAGATATAGGATGTAATGATAGTGAGGTGGACTGGATAGAACTAGCTCAATACAGGGATGGGGTGTGATGAGGGGAACTGGATATAACTAGCTCAATACAGGGATAGGGTGTGATGAGGGGGACTGGATATAACTAGCTCAAGATAAGGAAAGGGTGTAATGAGGTGGACTGGATAGAACTAGCTCAATACAGGGATAGGGTGTGATGAGGGGGACTGGATAGAACTAGCTCAATACAGGGATAGGGTGTGATGAGGGGGACTGGATAGAACTAGCTCAAGATAAGGAAAGGGTGTAATGAGGTGGACTGGATAGAACTAGCTCAATACAGGGATAGGTGACGTACTTTTGTAAGTGCAGCAAATAACTTTCAAGTCCAACCCCACCTATGTGAACTGATTGTAATAATAATAATACTAAATTGAGACACTTTAACTCCTCTTCCGACCCACACCGGTGGTCGAGTGGTCTTGAGGCGTCCACATCGCAACAGGCTGGGTTCTAGTGACGGGAAAGTTTGAGGTTTGACTCCCAGCAGCTGGGGAAGTGTTGGTACTACATGTGGTTTATCACTTCGGGTTTCCCCCCGTCCGTTCTGCACTCTAATGCTGGTGAGCTTCCTCATAAGGTGTGGATGTAGGGAACGCGAAAAATGGTAAGCGTTTTTGCAGTTTTTTATAGTAAAATTCTTTTGGGCCAAAAAAAAAAATCTCTCCAGTAGACATATATAGTTTCATTTTCTCCACACGTTGATATCAAGTTGTTGACTATCTGTCAAGGGTGTCCTGGAATTTAATGACAATTTTTTCTTTTCATTTAAAAAGTTGTTCATCTAATGCACTTATGATCTTGACATATAATCAAAAACACTGTTGATATCATCATCTGAAGAAAATTAAACTATAGGTTTTTACTGGAGAATTTTTTTAAAATTCTGTTAAAACAATAAAAAAAATTATTTAAAAACTGCATAAACACGGACATTTTCTCGGGTACCTTACACTCCCAACTTGAAATTCCTTTACCAATCCCAACACCTTGAAATAAGTCGTTAGTTAACCTTGGCGTTGAATTTACCAATAACAAAAACATTCCACCATGTTTGCTTTCCAAATGTACACTCCGTTTACCTTGAAAGGTGACACAATCTTACATTGATGGCTTACACTATGGCCCTAACTTATAAACGGCTCCATAGTGTGAACCAGGTGTCTTAAACTCGTGGTCCACGATATCATTTTTTGCGGCCCGCTTACTCATGAAAAATTAGAATGATTTGAAAATAAAAAAATTATGAATACATATATATATATAAAATTCACATAATCAACAAATAAAACAAATATATAATTTGTGTATTTTACGTTATTTTATAAACTATTTTTTCTTTTTGTCCGAAGAAAATGATTACGTTTTAGTACAAATGTACTGAACCGGCAAATTACAATTCTAGTAGACAAGACAAATAGGGCTACCTTCGGGTAAGAAAAAAAAAATTAGGGGAAAAAACAACAGATAATATATTTCACGAGAAATCTTAAACCCAAATGTGGGTATAAGTGTAAAAGAATTAGCTAATATGAATATTTAGGATGGCCTGGTGGTCTAAAGGTAAGGTGTCAGACTTCTGGGTTGGAGGTCCGGGGTTCAAACCCTTCCTCCACCTCTGACAAGACGTGTATTAATCACAACTTGTGAATGTGTGGAATGCCAGACCTCCACCGTGGTTTGGATCCCACGTTAAACTGTAGGTCCTCCATTTCATCTCACAATCACCCTACCATTACACATTAGCGTAAGTGCGGTGCTAATAATAATAATATTTAAATATTTACTCAATTCGATTATTTACGCTACAGTGTTGCGGTCCGCGAGCCAACCAGAGACACAAACTTTGGCCCTTGGTACATAAAAAGGTTTGATACCCCTGAAATGTAAACAGTTGAAAGGTAATTTCGTTACTTTGCAGGGTAAACTGAGTGTACAAGTCCTCCTCCTTGTCGCCGGGTGTAAATACTCGACGTCATTTCGTAAGGAATTTCAAAATCACCCAGTTTCGATAGAAACGAGTATTACTCAGTATTTGTTACCGTTTGAAACGAAAGTTTTCAAAGATTTCTTGTAAACGAGTTCTTGTTTCCGGCTGACCTGGATGTTGTTTCCACGACTCTCCGTTACCTGGGTGATTTGTTTTTGGAGACTGTCCGTGTGTTCGGGGTTGCATATTAAATTGTTTGCCGAAGAAGATACAGGTACTCTACTTGCCCTCCTTCAATATAATATTATCTAAACATTTTGGAAACAAAATCTTTGAGCAGTGGCGGCTCGTAGCTAAAATTAGTGCGTGTGCTGCTCCAGAAAAAATTTAGCCTTAGTTTTAAAATTGTGTAAAAGGAAGAAAGAAAACATGTATAAAAAGAAAATTTATTCTGAAACTTGATAAAATCTTAACAAAAAAAAAACCAAACTCTTTTACCTACTTTAACTTAAATTGTTAAAGTTCAAGCTTGATATATTCATTTAAAAATTAAACCCATTCTTCTTGTTTTAATTTGCGCAAAAAGTTCAATAATTTTCTCCTTGATCTTTGGATGACAATCGAGGAAATTTTTCCCCATTGAAAGTACTGCAAGCGCATATAGTCTTTCTATTAAATAAAAGAACCGAAAAAAAATGAATCAAATAGAATAGCTGGAAACAGAATAATAATCTGATTCTATACTCTTCTACACTTTATCACATTCAAGAATATGGTACACGGTTTTTTAAGCACAACACACGCTGAGTAAAAAAAACCATCCTTCCATCATCACGCCAGAGCCGGCACTGCGAGAGAAACAGTGCTCTCTCTACCTTGCAGTCCCCCCTTCCCTCCCTCCCTCATATGTGCGCATGCGCACAACAGTCAAACATCACGTCGCTGACACTGTGAAGCGCACAGTTCCATACAAAGATTTTTGTATCTTTTTCATAAACTGGGGGATGGTTATTGAAGTACTGACACTAAGCTTAAGGAATATATATTGTACAACAAAAATAAAGAAAGAATTAAAGAAAAAAAGACTCGTTATATTAAATGATATCAATAATATCAAGTGGAAATAGGGGGTGCTGCATTTCCGCAGTACCTATACACGAGCCGCCACTGCCTGACAGTAAACCCTCGACAGCTACTTTTTATAGGTACTGTCATTTGTTACTGTTATCATTAATTACTAAACACAATTATTATTGGTTTTATCTATGTGTTTTAGTTGAATTTATAAATTTTTTTATAAAGTGGGTTGTTTTTTTTCAACAACTAGGAGAGAAAAATTCAAGGAATTTATTTCATTTCAGGGGGGGAAAAAATCCCATCTTTTGTGATAGAAAAACCTTACCTTTGCGCACTTTTTTGAACCCGCCCCTCACCCCCTTGGCATACATACACTCACCCTTCATCTTTTCCCCGTAACATTGACTTCTTTTATATGTACAAACTCTATTACCAACCCTTGTAAACTAAATCACAGTCGTAAATGGTCATTCCTTTTTCTCTTTTTTTCCTACGTGTGTGGATATTTTTATGTGTGATGTTGTCGACTAGAGGATAGAATACGTTGCATCATAAATTTACTGGACCGAAGGTAAAGTCTTCTGATAGAAGAATATAAGAGGGCATCAGAAAAAAAAAACTGACGTTTTCTTCTTCCTTTTTTTGTTCCTTACAATGTTGGTGACGTCTTGTCTTTCGCTTCGATTCCCCTGGTATGTGTGTGCGCGCTATAAATAGGGGATGTGGATAAGAGTTGGGGGTGGGGGGAGCAGTCTTCTTACTTTTTTTTATGTGGGGGATGTCAAATTTAGTCAGGGTCCTCGTATCCCATCTCACCGACCCCGCCACAAAGTCTTGGGGTCTTTCTGTCTTGTCCCATGGAAGATTCTCGGCGATAAAAAGAGAGGAATGACGTTAGTTGTTTGGTGTGGGTGTTTGGAAATGGTGTTGTGGTTAGGGGGAGGTCCCTGAGTTAGGGTTGGATTCATTGGTGGTGACGTTGAATATTTATGGCGAAAGTTTCTAGGAATAATAAATATTTTAGGTTTTTTTATTTGGGATGTTTAAGGTACATTTTCTGAATCAATATATTTTTTTAATCGCCACATGACTTACAAATTAACTTTGTGCTTGGAGGTTCTATGATTCTTAATGTGTCGACGCACCTCTAAATCATAACAATTCCTGGGGATGTTCATTCTTTACTGTAATTGCTGGAACCCCCAAATTCAAAACGGTTCATTTCTTCCGTCATGCCAAGAATCGAACCTTAGACCTTTGAGCCAAGGTTCGAGTCTTGTACACGTATTTTACGTAAACAGGATTAATACACACTTGGAAAACAGGGAAAACTTATTAAAGTCGAGAAATTTGATGAGACAAAGCAAAAGTCGGGGAAATATCAGTGGATTTTTTTAAATCACTGAAATGACAGTTATTTTTGCAATAATTTCTCAAAATAAAAAGTAAAAAAAACCCATAGCTTTTCATATGAAGTAATGGTAAAATGCGATTCCTTTTTGTTCCGGAAAGCTGGAAAAAGTCAAGGAATTTCAAAACTTAAATTGATTATCACCCCAAATAAATGACACGTGTTTATTTCTGCGCCAATGGTCACCTGGAAAAGGACATCAGTCTCGTCCTGTCTGGTTTACCGGTGACAAGGAAGTCACTGCTTCGAATCCCGGCTGGGTGTTCTGAGGTGTCTCCCCCCTCACCTTAAATAGCTTCCCGCTTTTCCTTCGTGAAAATGTGGTTACACTTCCTCTAAATTATACCCTCCTCAATCCTTATCTTCACCACATTAGTGTAGATATGCGAATGACCCGGATGAATAGTAAAACGGAGAGGATTTTATTTTTTTACTAGCACAAGCTACATAGTCGTTATTCAAGGCCTTTGAGATTATTATTATTATTATTATTACTAAGCAATATTTTATTTGTTTTGACCAAATTCTTTTATTTAAAAATTGTAAAAATACGGACCTTAACTTGCGATTATTCCTATTCTTCTGTCTTCTATAGTTGGTTAATATTTATGCATAGCACACAGTGCGCAAGAAGTTGAAATACTTTATTTTCAATTATAACATAGTGAATAGTGTACGACGTATAAAAAACTTAAACTTCTTATACGTCATGCATGGAGTGTATTTATTATAGATAATTTCATTGAACTTGAGAGGTATCAGCCAATGAGAATGCGAGGAGAGGATACAGCCAATCAAACGCGAGTATACAAACAGAGGAAAATAATTATCTTCTGTGTTCATGCTTTAAATGCCTCAGGGTAGCCATACTTGTTGGTTATTCAAGAATGTTATTGGTTTTAGCATCGGTAATTATGATTAATTATAATGAAGAAATATTACATTTTCCATTCTCTTATTGAGAAGTAGGTCTCTAATGTTATATTCATGACACTGATAAAATCGGAACCAAACAAAAATAAAATTTGATTTAATAGTACAAATTAGATAAAATTCAAGTTTCAAAAGGTACGGTTTAATTAACGTTATTTTTCATATGAACCCCTTTATTTAAATATTTTTAAAAAGATATTATCTAGTAGTGAAAAGAGGTTAGACCATTTTCTATCTATAAAAACTTTTTTTTGCCAAAATAAATCTAATATTGTTTCATTACAACCATATAGTTTAATTTTCCTCACCTTGTGATATCAACAGTTGTTGAATATCTGTTGATGGTGTCCTGAAATTTAATGACAATTTTTTTCTTCATTTAAAAAAATTCTCATATACTGTAATGCCACCATGTTAATGACAGATATTCAACAATTATTGATATCACCATGTGAAGAAAATTAAACTTTATGTTTGAACCCAAGAAATATTATATTTACTTTGACCCAAAAAAATGTTATGATGTAAATACCGCAAAAACAAAACAGGCCACCAATTGTAATCTTTATAAGCTGATGTAGTTTTTCTGATTAATAACTGTGAACTGTGCGCTATACATTATTTACTATTAGTTAATGCTTGAATATAAACCCAAGTATACAACTTTTTCTGTGAACCAGCCTAAATACTCTGCTGGCTGTTTCCAAAAACGAGGGAGATGCACAACACCCTGTAGGGGCGGATCTGGTTCTCTTTGGTGTCACGGATAGATTGGGCGGAGACTTTTTATATTACCTTTACTCTACCTGGACAGTAACACTCGGGTAACAACAACCCCGGCTTTGGTTGGGTGGCAAGACTTTCCCACCTTGGGGGCTTTTCAGAATACCTCCAGGGTTGATACTACAGGTTGTGGGGGAGAAGGGCGCGTAGGAATGTTTTCAATTAGGGGATATTGTGATAGAGAGGCGGACAACCTTCAATCAAATTGTCACGTAGTTTTTTTTTATCTTTTTAAGAACGAAGAGAAAGGGCGAGGGGGTGGGGGGAGGTATTTGCTGTCAAAAGTAGTGAGATAAAGTGCCCTTATTGTTATGTGTTTATTATTATTTTATTGAAAAGATAAAATGATGAATTAGGCAAATATTTACCGCATTTATTTTATTGTAAGAGATTTGAATATTTCTAAAAGATAAATTTGTTGATATTAAATGTTACTTTTTGTCTTTTTTTTCCCCCAAGCTGACAATATCATATTTTATTGAGTCATTTTTGGAGAAGAAAATGTCTGATTCAACCTGAAATTGACCTGCATCGGTGGGCACGGAAATAAAGGTGTCGGGTTCGTCTATACACCTTCTAAGGTAGAAGAAATGTTGACTGATAGCCAGCATAAGTTTCTTTATTGCAGATTATTATTAAATAATAGTTATTTAACAATACTATATTATCAATAATAATTATTCACTAATAGGTTACATTAGTCTCTTTCAGCCAATCTTAATGATAAAGAGACTTTATACAAATATGAATGTCAGGCCTCCACCGTGGTTCGGATTCCACGTTAAACTGTAGGTACTCCATTTCATCTCACAATCACCCTACCATTACACATTAGCGTAAGTGCGTATAACCCGAACGGGTAGTAAGACGCGGTGATAATGATAATAATAATAATACAAATATGGGTATATTTCCTCAAGATTATCTCTTTTCCCCTTGACCCATTTCAACATTTGTAGAACTCAATCCTCTATTTAACTTAGATAAAGGCTTGTCAGTTTCTTTACAAAAAATGAACATCTTCATCCTGTTTCTTGGATTACTGCAGATCCAGGTTGAGAAGTATTAAGAATACCTGGCCCTCTAAAAATACTCTCACGTGTAAGACGAGTTTGAAAAAGACCATTTAATTTCGCCAAACATTTCTTTGAAAAGGGGAGTATATACACACTACCATATATCAGCGTATGTGTGTGTGTGCATATATATAATGTGTTTGTATTCGTATCGTAAACACGTTCGACTTTAGTGCAGCTTTGATTCGCGCTTTTCAAAAGCTTTCAACTCGAATAGAAAAAATAAAATAAAAAAATCTTTCATCGGAATTGAATGCAAGAGCTTGTTCGCCCTTATGTGACGTCACGCAAATTTGACACATGAAAAATGGTTCCAGGACATCCCGGCTGGTTTCTCTCGCCCCCCTCCCCCCACCCTCCCAGTCCCCCTTCATGTTACCAACATAACAATTTGACGAGTTGGTGGGTCTGTCCAAATACCAAACAATATATATAGGCCTAAACATATTTTTTAAATAAATAGTTTGTAGTGACATGAATGAATACTTGCCAGCAGTTTTTATTGCTTTTTTTTTTTTGCATTGTATATCTTTGACGTGCTACGCGTCTTATTTTTACCTATCCGGATACACATACCAATAGGATATGAATGAGGAAGGTAGAATCTAGAAGAAATGCACCTCCATTTTTTGGGAGTAAAATAGAAAAACATTTATATATATTTAAAAAAAAAGTAGATCGCCACATCCGGCCAGGATTCAAACCCTAATCGTCCCCGTCACGATGAAACAAGATTATCATTTTTTACGTTTATTCCGCTCACGTCATACTACCCGCCTGGACTATAGGTGTTTTTTTTTTTTCATTTGAAGTATTTAACGTGCACTTTCTGAACCGACTGATTATATCAGTACACGACTTTCAAACTGACTTAACTCTAGAACAAACACAACACCCAACCCCCTCACCCGCCGTTAACTCGTCACTATAAAAAGAGACCCCACATTTCACCAATACATTCTTCTGCCATGCCAGGAATCGAACCCGGGACCCATAGCTAAGTCGCTACCGACCGAGCTAAGGTGACTGACATCAAGCGTTTTCATTACTCTAGTGAGATAGGAATGTAGAAGGTGCAATTTAGAAGAAATTTGCCCGAATTTGTTTAAAGGTAGTGTGGGAAACAATTAAAAACAACATCCTCAATACACCTTGCGCTGGGATTAGAACCTAGTCCTTCCCCGTCACCGCGAAGCCGGACTAGATAAGCCTGACAATTAAGACGGTGTGACCACCAGGGCGAGTAGAACCGTTGCAACTGTTTCTTTCAGATCTACTTTAAAACCAGGTAAAGGACATATATGTTTAATTCGGGTGACGTCTGTGAAATGTAACGGATGCGCCTCATTAAGGTACACGATAGGACTTCCTCCGGGAAGGTGACTCACCGACAACAGTTTCACCTCAAGATGTTGACTTTCCTGTCTTGCTCGACTTTCTTTTGTTTAGAGCGTCAACTCCGGCGGAGTGAAAGGAAAGAATAGCTTAAAATTATAGTTTTGAAGTGACGGGTAGTTAATGTTGGTCTTCCGGAAGTTCATAAATTATGTAGTTACTTGTTCTTAAGCCCCCTCGCTGTGGTATACTCGTATATTAGTGATACGGGCTCACTATTTCAAGAGGTAAAATATACAAACGCTTGGCTGTGAACTCATGATCTCACTTGCCAATTAATTTAACGTTTTTATTTTATTGACACACAAAAAAAGATTGTTTGATCTCACAAGACCTAAATAGTTGCAAATAAAATACAATCAGACTTACATGGTATGTGAATTTGGTTTAATTTGTTGATATTTTTTAAAATTCAAGGGAGGCTTTAAAAGTCTGGAATATAATTTAACGCGAACCCCAAACCACTAATATTGTTTGTTAACCTTGAAAGATACAGTTCAATTTTCATTGGAAAAACCTTATTTGACAGCTAGAAAAATTACTATAAGTCTTTCACGTATTAATACGTCAAATCGTGTGATATTCAGCTGTAACCTTTGATAAATATTATCAAAACTTATAAAATAATGCTAATAATATATTAAAATTATGTATAAAAAATATAGTTTTAAAATTATTATTATTATTAACACCGCGTCTTACTACACATTCGGGTTATACGCACTTACGCTAATGTGTAATGGTAGGGTGATTGTGAGATGACATGAGAGGACCTACAGTTTAACGTGGAATCCGAACCACGGTAGAGGCCTGGTATTCCTCACATTCACAAGTATATATTTTTTCTAATGAAAATTAGACCATCCTAAGATAAACTTGCATGGTTCCAATATGGCGTAGCTTATAGGATAAAGCCATGGTGTAGTCCGTCAAGGTAAGACTGATACCATTCAGGGTAAACGGAGTGTACCTTGCTTACTTTCACCACCGCTGGATCCGGTCCAACTGGGGTGTGAACCGAAGCGCCTTGAATGTTGTTAGTCGGTATCTGGCTTGCCATTGGTGTCCGGAAGCAGGGTTCTTTAGAGTGGTGTGTTTCACACAAGGGCAGACACTATTTAAGAGAACATTTCGACAATATTTTCCTGATTAAATGACGGGAAAATACTTTTAATTTAAAAACCTCTCATGGTGTATCCGACCGCCCATATCAGACCTGAGCATTGTCAGTGGGTTGAACCATATCTTTCTTCCTGTGGATTGATAACTCAGAAGCTCACATAAAAAAAAAACAGTTCGATATTATAGTTTGTCACAACAGAAAATAAAAAATAGCCTTTCTGTCGATCCTAGTCATGATAAAATACTAACACATCAGATAACCTTCCCCTTTCAATTAGGCAATTGCGGCTACTGCTGTCTACCATTAGCTCCGTTCAGCTGATTTATAGGTTCTATATGTCAGTTGTCAGTGTTATAATATTAATTTGTGGGATGGAAGTTTTATAACGTGAAAACGCAATATGGAGGGACATAGCCTAAAAGTAAAGTGATAATTATTTGTAAAATAAAGGGGGCCACTTATAAATAGCGTTGATACGCATTGCAGACGTTCAGATATAATTTTTTTTAAAGTGATTCTTTAGTTCAAACTATAATTTACATATCCCATTGACGTTAAAAACTTTGCATTCAAGTTTTATAAAAAAAATTAATGCACAAAATGGTGAAATCAAATCTTTTTTTTTTAGAGCTATGCGAAGGAAAGTCGAAGCTATATGAGTTTTGTTGTTGTCCACTTAACATAACTTTTTTTTTCTAAACTATCTATTAATTGCATGTAGGTAGATAGAGGCGCTTATATTAAAAATAACGCTTGCCATATTATTTTATGTCGACACGTTTGACTAAATTTATCTCTGCTTACGTTATATATGTCATTTACTCCCTAGTCGGAGCTAAAATACTATTTTAGATGCTGTCATAAAAATATTATTTGTTGATTTATGCCATATTTAGTTAGACATTTCAAATTTGTTCCTAAAATATATCAACATTTTCTTTATCCTTGGAAATGTTTTGGCTATGCGAAGGCTTGTGTGGGTGTAAAAGTCGAATTGAAGAAAATGTAAACCTTCGACTTATACATTTCGAAGCTTCGCACGCCCCTGATAATTTTTAACGGATTTTCACGCGAAATGTCTCTGTTCTAGTTTTGAATTAAATTATTACAAACATAATATATTTGTCCTAGTTTAAAAAAAATCTCTTAACATAGTCACAACGGAACATTCTATGAGGATTGAAGATTGTTCTAGTGGTTTTGAAGCTTCAGAACTTTCATTAACATGAGAAATACCTTTATGTTACGATATAATCCTCGCACAGTTTAATATTCTTCACATGGTGGCCTCAACAGTTGTTGAATATTTGTAAAGAATGTCCTGGAATTTAGTGACAATTTTTTTCTTTTAATTTAAAAGTTTCTCATCTAACGCCGTTATGCTCGTGACATATTAAACAATTGTTTTTGCCAAACCCTTCCTTCATCTCTGACAAGACATCTTGTGAATGTGAGGAATGCCAGGCCTCCACCGTGGTTCGGATTACACATTAGCGTAAGTGCGTATAACCCGAACGGGTAGTAAGACGTGGTGCTAATAATAATAATAATAATAATAATAATAATAATAACAATTGTTTATATCACCCCTTGAAGAAAATTAAACTCGATGTTTTTACTGGAGCAATATTTTATTTATTTTGGCAAAAAAAAAAAGGTTCTGCTATAAAAACTAGCCTTAATTCGCGTCCACTAAAATTCCACCTTAAAATAGGTGGCGCCCCTAAATTTCGTTTTGTCTATTGCAGGTTCATAAAACCGACGGAAACCGTCCATTTATCGCTTCCTACGTTCACGATGGTCCGGGCTAGTTTTAAAAAAAATTAGGGAATTTCCGCTTCTTTTTTTTTTAACCCGTAATAGATCATTTTTAAGCTGTTAAAGGAGATAATAAATTTTCTCGGATGAGACAATGATTGCCTTGACTGCTCTGTTAAGTTTTAATATGGCTTTTACTGTCTCGTGGGAAATATTACTCAAACGGTGAAGTCTTTCTTTATTCGACGCGCTCCTTCCGGTAGCTTTTCTGGTTTCCATCTGGAAGTAGAACTACCGTCAGATTGTCATCTATCTGACAGAAAAGTCACAAGAGCTGCTTCTACGTATTGATACGTCAAGTTATGTGATCTGGAGCTGTCACTTTTGATCGATAGTATCGATACCTGTGAAATAACACTAATAATTAAGTAAAATTTTTATAATTGTTTGCCGCGGTTAAATTTATCTAAAAGGTACCTTCTTATGAACATTAGACTGAAGCACAACTTTCAGAGTCACAAGTTCGTTGTATATACAATACACTATTTACATACACACATAAATTACATATACACACATATCAAAGACCTTGTCTTTGTTTTAAACGCTGATGTTAATGTATCCTTTTTTGTTTATATTAGTTCGCGAATCCCATACAAAATAAACCACAATGTCTTCGCATTTTCAAACAGACGCGGCGGTTGTCTGGTTGGTGATAGCGGGTTGATGGGTGGGAGTGGGGGGGTGGGGTTATTCCGAGTGTAGAACCTGCACATGGCCTCGTTTAATGAAATCAAGAGAGAGAGTTCCTTGTTCTAATTCGCGAGTAACGCAACGAGTTCTGGATCGTGTCACTTTCGGAACAAGTGCGGTGTCTTGTTCAGGAGAGTAAGCGGGTAGCAACCCCCCGCCTCATTTCAACCCGCAAAACAGACCCAACGGACCGCATGTATCCCCTACGTACTTTTGTCGCTGCAAACGGAACGTGCTATATAGCTCGCCAAGGGACATGATTTGTCCATTACAATTAGAAACGGCTTTGCATACGCGGACTGTTTGCGACAACCTCCAACCCCCTCTTTCGTGGGAACGATGAACTCTCGCCCCCTCTCTCCCCCTCATCCCACCTCGTATTTTTTTTTTCCAACCGTCGTCTCATATGCATCAACATTTGATTACTACTGCGTGGCTTTCAGAGACTATTCTTAATTGTGGGATGGAAGGAAATCAGAGTTAAGGTTCTTATATTTTTTTTACAGTTTTTTTTATAACAAAAAAACATATTCGCTTCGGCCCGTGGTCTAATGCGCGACTCTCGCAGTAGGTTAGACTAGCGATGACTGGGAGGTCGAGATTCAAATCTCGGTGGGGTGTACTAGGATGTTTAAAAAAAATCCCCTCTCTTTTCATGCAAATGCGGCTACACTTCCTTTAAATATAACCTCCTTAATCCCTGAAACAATTGGCATAATTAATGCATAAGCCTATTACCAGAACGGGTTGTATGGAAGAAGTGGTGCTAAAAAAAACATTTTTGTACAAAATAAATCAAATATTGCTCCTTGGATACGTTTAGTTTAATTTTCTACACCTAGTAAACTGAACAGTTGTTGAATATCTGTCATGAACGTTGTAGCATTCGGACATAAACTTTTTAAACCGAGAGAAAAATTCAGTCAAATTTCTCGATGCCTATAACAGAATTTTAAGAACTTTTGGAGATTACGATGTGTGTAAAATTAAACTAAACTTACGATTTTGGTAGGAAGAACCGTAAAAGTAAAGTTACTAAAGATACTAAAATAATTCGAATATATTCATACGTCAAGTCATGTTATATTCTACTGTCAATTTTGTTAAATATTATTAATACCTATAGAATGACACAAATAATATAATAAAATGTTTTCAATGTTGGCCGCGAAGAAATATATATGAATTTTCTCTACTTTTCTTCCATCCCAAATCAGGGTATGTCTATCTACAAAAGCCATGTTTGATTTATTTTGCCCAAAAACCTTTTTTGGTATAAAAACCGCAAACGTAAACATCATTTACCTTAACTCTTTCGAGCGCTCTTTCTTCTATTGCACCTTAATCCGGTAAGAACGAAAGAACGCATTACTAGAAACCAGCTCACAGATACTATTATAATAGTATATCTGTGATAAATACACTGATGGTACAGGGATAAGGAAGGTATAATTCAAAGAAAATGTACCTTCATTTGTATTCAGGGAGAGGGAGTAACATTCTGTACATTTGGATCAGGATTCGAACCCGGTTCTCCCCGTCACCTCGCAATCCAATATTAATAGCCTTATGCCTCGAACCTCATGACCACCAGTGATGTTTTATGNTTGATGGCGTTTACTATTTGTATATTGGTTCCTGCTAACCAAAACAGCTAGAGATTGGTTTGGTTTTTGGGCGTAATGTCTTAGGTTAAGTTAGTTTGTCAATCGTATGACGATAAAATCAATATTTTTTTAGAAAGTGCACTTTTATTACAAAAAAGTTGGTTTGTTTTAGCACCGCGTCTTACTACCCATTCGGGTTATATGCTAATGTATTAATCACGTTAATGGTTTTAGCGATTAGTAAGGTTATATTTAAATGAAGTATACCCGCATTTGCGTGGATGGAGAGTAGAACACCATTTTGCGAGGGAAAAAAAACCACCTAACCGAGATTCGAACCACGATCTATGCAATCTAGTCTATTGCGAGAGTACCGCGTTAGATCACAGAAGCTGTTTTTTTATTGTGATTTCTCCGGCTTCCATATCTGATTTTACAATGACGGTTCCCGCACAGATAGAAAAAAAATTGCTTTGATTTACGCGTGAGCAAAGTGACACATGCTACTGAAAGCTTTGCGTCATAACTTTGATTAACCTGGTCGTAAAGGGGAGGGGGCAGGGGTAATTAGAGTGATACACTCTCTTGGTTGTTTACAAAGATCACAGCTACAGTGACGCGTTGAGTATCAAATGACTCATAAAGTCGCAATCCTTGACGACACCAATCAAGTCCACGTCACTGCTGTCTGCGGTGACGCAATTTGGTGAGGACAGGGACACGAATTAAGGTCAATATTGTTGCACTTTCTTAGAACACAAGCACCTTTTTTGAACAAAATAAATAATGTATTGTCATAATTTTAACCCGCCTCGGTGGCGTAGTTGGCTAACGCGCTAGTCGTGTGGAGCTCGACTGCTAAGGACGGGGAGATCGAGGTTCGAATCTCGTTCGGGTGAACTGGGGGTGGTTTTTCCTAAATGGTTTTCCACTCTCCCTCCACGCAAATGCGGAGTTCACTTCCTCTAATTCAACCTTCTCAATTCCTAAGCCATTAGCGTAATTAGTACTTAAAGCGTATAGCCCGAACGGGTAGTAAGACGCGGTGCTAATAATAATAATAATAATAAAGATTAGTGTGTATCTGTAAGCATTTGATGTGAACGTATAAATTGAAGTTACCAAACTAATGATTGACGACCTTTCACTCAATCTTTTTAATCTAGGCTAGACTCTTGGACGTACTTGTCTTGTAAGTGTGTAAAACAGTGTGTGGGGCGCACTTTTCCCAGCTAAAGCTGCGGCGCCACAGCCACCGGACTGGACTTTACTTGACATGACTTGAGTCCAGTGTGATTTTCCATATAATGTTTCTTTATGGTCTAGGCGCCACTGCGACCAGACTCGACTGGACTTGACATAATCTGCCGACCGGAGTCAGGTCGTGTACGGTCCCAATTGGAAAACTAACTTGAGTCTGTTTCCCCCACCACTCGTAACAACACTATCTCCAGCACGTGAGCAGTTGTTCACATACTCTACGTCTAGCATGTTCATATTTAAAATTGTATTAAAAGTACAAATCTAAGGTACTCGTATTTACAATTTTATCTAAAGGGTATATATATATATATTCTTTTAAAAAATAATCTCTCGAATAATAAGACTCAATTTTTAAAACATTCTAATATTATTAAAACAGTTTTAAAATGTCTTTGGAAGAGCAACTTATAGAGACAGTCCAGTTCTCTTCTTTTTCGATAGCAATAATGCACAACAATTCAAAAAATCTTCATCTGAATCGGATTCAGAACTTAAATCCAATAACTTTTGACTGGAATTCATATTATGCTGAGAGAAATGCAGAATAAACTTAGATGTTTTAGACTACACAGTCAACTCAAGTCTGTTCGCTGTGGCGCATATCCGCATTAGTCCAGTCATGTCAAGTCAAGTCCGGTGGCTGTGGCGCCTTACCTTAATGGTGTTGTGATTGATAGGAGGGCGCACTTTTCTCCTTTTTTTTTTTCTGGGGAGGCTCAGTTTTTCCCGGACGCAATTTTCCCTAATCCAATCCAATCCAACATGGGAATGACTCCTTAGAACATTTGGCCACCGAAGCGGGTTAAAATTAATAAAACCCGGAAGCGCATGAGTATTTTTTTTAAACATATCAATGATTATTTCAATAATAAAACACAAAGAAAAATATAACTTGAGTACTGATGAGAGAAAGGAGGTAGTAAGATGTCCACAAAACTAATATAATATTCGGAAACACTATACTACTCGCCAGCAGTGATGGTCGCTCGCGAATCTGTTAACGGTTAGAACTCCCATATTTCCGTTCAAAAGCGAACCTCGGGCAGAAGACGGTATCGAGGGAATCAAAATGACATATCAAAGGAATCAAATTAGCCCTATAGGGACATGGAATTCTCAAGTGTTTTTTATCGGCGATAAAGTGCTACGAATGATACGATCTTATCCGTCTCATGTCACAATAATTTGATAGATAACCGACTGTTTTTATTGGTTTGTAAAAGTCGGGGTGATGTTCTGTAAATGCCCCCGATAATAAAAAAAAGAACGTTCCTGTCCGAAATAAATTTCTCCGCATAAAGTCAGATAAAACACCGACATAGACCGCGAGAATCCTACACCTTAGTTTTGTCTGTGGTAGACCTGCTTCGATTACCGACGATGGCTGAGGTGAATTAGTTTATATTTAGGGTTGTTCTCCGGCTCCGTGGAGCAAACTGACTCTCTGGAGTCTGGTCGTTGTGTTTGTCCTAGAATTTAAATACATAATACTATACATCCCATAGTGTAGGATCGCGTCTCGTAACCTCGCTCTACGCTGATTGGGCACAGCTGGAGAGGTTTTGAGGCACACCAAAGTGTCCCTCATCTCTGGCTAGCACCATATGTAATCTCCAAGTCTCTCTTGACACTACCAAGTTTCTGGACAGACTCGGCGCAGTTTTTAAAACCATTTATTTTGGCATCAGACGACGAGTCGTTAAAAAGATTTCTGTTAATGTTATGTTTACTATTTGCGTTACTCAAACCGCTCCCTCCTCACCCTTCTCGGTCCATCTACTGTATCCGTGCCTTCCGACATATCTCGTCAGACGCTACATTTTATTACTCGCCCTGTGATATATCCTTCTCTTTGTTTTTACCGTCTACTATTTACGATTTACTAGCCAAAAACTAACGTGGTGGTCTGTGTTATTTAAAAAGATTTACCCTTTTTTTTATTTATTTGTATCACTTTTGTTTACTTTATATCGCGCTATAGGAAAAAAAGTTCCGTTTAAAGCCATGTTTAAAAGCGAAGAAAAAAATATAAAGACAATGTGGGTGGCAAACGATATATATATTTATAAAAAAAGAATATGGCACTTGACGACTGACTTCTTTGAAGAAAACTTGTGTGATTGTTGATCTTTTTTTTTGTTTTGTTTTTATAGTGTTCTAAGGTTTCACCGTACTCACCCAAACAGGCTACTCATGCTGAGTCCTCTTGTCTCACAAAACTGGCTCTACCACTTCTTTTTTTTTCTATTCCCCCCTCTTCCCCCTTTCTTCTTGCTTTTACACCCCGTGGCGCTCAACAGTTCTTTGACCTTTCTCCACTTCTTCTTCTCCTCCATCATAGTCCTCCTTCGTATTCCCTATTAGTTTTTTTAAAACTCTCCCCTCACTCACCTTACATGTTTAAAAAGATGGCTGCCACTTTCCCGCCTCGACACAGAGAAGAATTACCAAGTCAAAAAACACCTGAAGGAGGTTTAGCTTTGTGATGCTAAGGCCGGTTACACAGTCTCGAGTCGAGTCCAATCTGACTCTCGAGACTAGTGGGTCGAGTCATCGAGTCCACTAGTTTGATCAGAGAGCTCTTGCAAGATGGATGCAGTCCTGGCGGTTTCTATAAATACAATCGTATGGAGAGGCCTAGAAAGACGTCGCTTAGTGTGGATCTACTCGCACGAAACGATGCACCTTTGGTAGTTTTTAACATTTGTTTCCAAATAGCGGAAACTGTATTTTTATCCCGATGTTCGGGATGGGACGGATTATAAATCGAAAGATCGATTCTCTTGAACGAGAACAATGAGGTATTCGGTGTCCGTGCTATTAGCCTTGGAAAGCACGTGGAAATAATATACTTGACTCGGTTAGACTCGGCTGGACTCGGGGTGACTCGACTCGCCGGTGTGAAAGGTATTGGTCCTCCATCGAGCTATTAAATACAATATGTACTTGTCTCAATTGGTGAGTCAGACTCGACTCGACTCGACTCGACTCTGGACTCGTTGGTGTGAAACCAGCCTAACGCTACTTAGCGACTGAGCCTATGTATATAAAAAACACGACCGTCACCTGTTTACGTGAAGACCGGCTTCACAGCATCGAGTTGAAAAATATCGATGTCCCTTTTGACGGTGTGGTTTTTTTTCTCTTAGCACAGTGTTCTACTACCCGTTTGAACTACAATTGTATGCTAATTACGTGAGGTTTATTATTATTAGCACCGCGTCTTACTGCCCATTCGGGTTACACGCACTTACGCTAATGTGTAATGGTAGGGTGATTGCGAGATGAAATGGAGGACCTACAGTTTAACGTGGGATCCGAACCACGGTGGAGGGCTGGCATTCCCCACATTCACAAGATGTCTTGTCAGAGGTGAAGGAAGGGTTTGGTAATCAGATAAATCTTTGCAGGGACCGAGGATTGAACCCCGGCCGCCAGCACAGAAGTTTTGACACCTTACCCCTAGACCGCCAGGTCACCGACTACGTGAAGTTGAATTTGTTCAGTTGCATGGAGGAAGAGTGGTAAACCATCCTCGGTACATCAATTCTAATTCCGATCTCCCTGTCAATGGCAGTCCGGTATATTGTGAGGTTGACCCCTTAGATCGTTCGACCACGTTTAAAAAAAAAAAGTAGCATCGATGTCGAACAAAAACAGTGTTTAAAAAAAACATACGTGACTTTTTTTTTAGATCTATTAAATAACTGTTTCAAAAGTGCATTTGTAATCAATAAATCTGAAATTTGTATATTAGATCAAACAAATTACATAGATAAAAAACAAATTTAAAAAATAAACGCTATTCAAAAAATATTTAGCACCTGTTCGGATTATATGCATATGTACTAATTACACTAGGGGGCCAGGGATGAGTAAGGCTATATTTAGAGAAAATGTACTGATATTCGTGGAGGGAGAGTAGAAGACCATTTTGGAAAAACAAGACAAAAAACAGTACCCTTGATGGGTGGGCGACCAGGATTCAAACTCCGATCTTCCTGTAATGGGCAGTATTTTTCAAAATAAACATACATATATCTTTGACTCGGGCATCGGTAGAAACCATATACAGTTGAAAATCACCGGCCAACAAACAAACATCCATGTTGGAAATCTCAACATTGAGGTTACTGTTTACTTTATTGTAAATTAATTTGTTTAAGGCCCTTGTCCCTTCCGACTGCAAGTTTAAAACCTATTTTGTGGGATGCTAGGTGGGAGGGTGAAAGGCGTGGCGTGATTTCACAACCGACCAAAGTATCCTTCCGCGCCAACAAGAACAGATGGATCACGGAAACTGTAGATGGCGCTAGCTACCGGACAGGTCTTGCGGAAAAATCATATGTTTGGAAATATCGGTTTTCTCGAGAACGAGTCAAACTTATATGTTAATATTTTCAATACCCTTTCTAAAATATGTTTCGATATTTATTAATTGTTACATTTTCTTAATTTTTGTTATGGATCCGGTAATTTTCTTTTGAAAAATGTCAAGTTTAATCGATATTTGATCACTGTTAAAATGATAGAGAAGGTGTGTATATAAAAAGGTATAACTTAATCAACTTGCTTCTAGTCTTGAACAAACCGTTTCCGAAAGAAAAGAAAATTACAAAATAATAAAAATCCTTTAAGGTAACCGTTTGTTCCCATGCCTCTGCATTTCCACGCCAAATGAAAAGGGCCAATCGCCTTAATGAGTTTAAATATTTAGGAACAAATGTAACTAGCAATAACAATATTAGTAGTGGATACCCTTAGTGCGCACGATTTATTACTCTTTTAACATTTTTAATCATGAACCAAGCTTAAGACGATTATAATATGAAAATTCATCGTCTAGCCCAGTGTTGCCAGGGATTTCATGGACTTTTTTTTAGACCTGCAATTAAGATTAAAACAAACAGGCAAATTATATTAAACGTCGATGGTTTTGAAAACGAGGGGGTGTTGATCGTTAAAAAAAATGAAGGGTTTGAGTCGCGACTCGCGGGTGGTAATCTTACATGTTTCTCATGCAGCAGGTGTGTGGATGACCTCGCACAACTTGGCAACGCTGCGCTTCTCGGGTCTTTACACTACCTTGGTTCTTTTTTCTTCTTCTTTGGTTCTTTGTGTGTGTTGGCACGTTATTACTCGGAGACGGTGTGGATTTAATCGAGTGTGACAAATAAGCTACACGCGGATCTTACAAGGACCATATTTACTGTAATTTACTAACCTTTCCTTTTTTTGGTACAAACATTATGTCGCTTCCGTGGTAAATAAAGAATGAGGCTCCAAAATTGTACCCGTACCGGTGGGCACGTTGACTAAACGTCAGGTTCGTCTTGTCTGGTTAGCTGGTGATGCGTAGGTCAGATTTCGAATCTCGCCAGGCTGTAGGGAAGGTATTTTCTGTTGAAAACAAAATTTACCCGCTTCATATTAGACTGGTCCTCCAATATCGGGGTTCGAATCCCGGTATAGTGTACGAAAGTGCTGGTACATTTCCTCAAATTCATCCGTCCTAATTCCTAACACATTATCTTGTTAGCGTAATTATTACATATGCTTATAACATGAACGGGTAGTGAGTTAGACGAGGTGTAAAAAAAATATTTTCCCCACTAGAAATTCAGGTAAATTTCCTCTAAATTACATCTTCCTAATCCCTACCCCATTAGCGTAGTTAAACCCGCATAGCCTGTACATGTAATAGGACGTAAGTTACTGGGAATAAAAGTTATTTTGTAAATAACTGTCGCATTTGATTTTAGACTTTATTGAAATGAATAACACAGGCAGTGATGAAAAAATGCGAGGGTGTCGAGTTCCTCCACGGAGATCATTAGTCCAATAGCAATGGACGAGTTCCTCCACGACACCTCAAGGAGGCGATCTTCGCACAGTAAATTACAATACAAAATTAAATAACGAAATTCGTTAACACATTAAAGTTTAGGTTAAATTAGGTTGGGTAAGAATCATAAGTATATGTAGAAATTAACCATCTATACTTATAATCCATTCCTTCAGGTGTCGTGAAGGAAATCAACCCCCCCCCCCCTTTCTTTCCGCCTCCCCTCCGCCGAAAAGGGGATTAAATCAGCTTTCGTGGAGTAACTCGAACACGCCCAAAAAATGACCCTGTGACCGAGGTTTTAGAAAAGTGGCAGAACTATTAGGCGTCTAAAACGTTCTAAAGATGGCCGAAATTGCTTTCCAAATCGCCCTAATAACAATGTATAGTGTATTTTTTGCACCGTGTCTTACTACCCTTCCCCACTCTCAGAATTTAATTGCATTAATGGAGAAAGCAATAGGAAGGGGGATTGAAAAGTAATGAACATGCATTTGCGTGAAAGGAGAATTAGGAAATTATTTTAATTAATAAAAATTATCATTACACCCCGGTCAGAATTTGAACCCCAACCTTCCTGTCAATGACAATCCAGAAAAGACGTCTAGTCTACGTGCCCACCAATTTGGTTTTAGTAACAAAATAGTAGTAATGAAAAGTACAAAATAATTTAACCTCGGACATTAACATACCTAACACATGCACCAGAAGTTATATCTGGGTAACAGGACGAATACATACACAGGGGTATAGACTCACAAAACTAACTAAAATAATATATTTAAATGTAAAAATATTTCACTGATGAAGATGTACAACTCACTGATTTCATAATAATAATAATATAGATACATTACAACACACTTGCTTCTATTTTTTCAAGATTACAAATGAAATCTTTTCATGGTATATATCTACAGTATTTCGTCCATCAATGTCTGTCTGTCCTTTGGATCGGTAGCTAGCAACAGTTTTTTTATTCCACGGAGCTCATTTTAAAAAGGCTAAGGCATCGAGCTAAAAGATAATTTACATTTGACTGACTAAATTACTACGCTATGCTTTAAAGAAACAATTTTGACTACGGGTTTTGTTTATAGGTCCTTTGGATTAGTAATTCTGTTAAGGATTAAACGGCCAAGCTGTTATATTTGTTAGTTTTGTTAGCTCATCTAAATACCATATTATTTAAATTAAACAATTACACTTGAACACGGGAATTGAACCCGGGACTTATGGCTTTGCCGGAGATCCAAGCCAAAGGTATCGGGTTCGATTCCCGTGTCTAGGTGTCATTTTTCAATTTAAAGAATAAGTTATTTTGTTTTAACTATACATTAGAATAGATAATAATATATATATAATGTGTGTGTATTTATATTATATATATAATGTGTGTGTATTTATATATATAATGTGTGTATTTATATTGTATTTGACTCTATATACATAAAATTATACATTGCTATACTCGAGATTAATATTTGTATATTTTTAAATAATATTTAATTCTCGCGTTGGCTGCACCGGGTAGTGGTCACATTTTCACTACAGTTTAAGGTTTATCGCGAATCTTAATGTCCACCATTTTATATGTTTTAATTGTGCGCTTGGATAATCTCGCTACCCGTTGAGAGGGAAAATATTAGACGAAATCAAATTTAACATGCAATATAATGTGCTTATTGCGTTTTTCGCGCATGGGGGCAGGGGGGATGTTGGGGGGTGGGGCGTGTTCAAAGACGCTAAGGTTTCATTAAAACAGATTTTGCGTGAGGATAAAAAAAAACTTAAGCCAAGTAACATGGTCCGCCACATATCAGGCGAAATCACACAACATTCAATGCGGGTAGTGCCTTTGTTAGTTAAACACGTCATTAAGACCCGCTCCTGTGGTCTTACGGTCTAATGCGTCACTCTCGCTATAAACCGGACTACCAATGACACGGAGATCGAGTTTAGAATCCCGGGTCGTGTGTATTCACCGAGGTTTTTTCCTTTAAATGGTTTTTCCCCACTTTTTTTATTTTTATTCAGCACCGCGTCTTTACTACCCGTTCGGGTTATACGCTTTAAGTACTAATTACGCTAATGGATTAGGAATTGGGAAGGTTGAATTTAGAGGAAGTGAACCCTCATTTGCGTGGAGGGAGAGTGGAAAACCATTTAGGAACCCCTCCCCAGTTCACCCTCGGCAGTCGAGCTCAACACGACTAGCTCGTTAGCTAACTACGCCACCGAGGCGAGTTTTCCCACTCTTATTCCACGCAAATGCGGGTACACTTCTTCGAGATTCTACCTTCATCACCCCTAATCTGGTGTACCGAGGCTTTTCTTCTTAACGATTTCCACACAAATTCGGGCACATTTCCTCTAATTACTACCTTTTATATCCTCATTCCGGCAATGTATAAAAATGCGGCTGAGTACGGGTGGTAAGACGTGGCTTGTGAAATTATGACACTTGAAACCAAGACTCCAGGTTATTTATTTTTCATGTTTGATAGCCACTAAGTTTTAACCTACTACCAGATAAAACAGAAAACCCTAAAATGTTTTTTTTTTTCAGCATAGCTTCTCATTACTCGTTTGGGTTGTATTAATCACGTTAATTGGCTCAGAAAGGCGAAGGTAGAAATTAGAGTAATTGTATACAAATCTGCCTGGAGGGAGGGAGGGAGGAAAACTGTTTTAAAAAAAAAACACCCTTGCTTGGTACAACCTACTTAGATTCGAACCCCGATCTCCCCGTCATTAGCAGCCCAATGTAATGCAAGAGAGACGCGTTAGACCATATGACCCCAGACGTAGGTACATTTTTTTCGGTCAACATCATGATAAAATTTTAATAATAAAATATTTATCATACGGCTATTGATAATATCTATCAAATGTAATGGTTATCACATGACTTGACGTATGCCTATGTGAAATTAGATCATCTATCTTTCAAAGTAAGGCTCTTCCTACAAAAATTGGACTGTAGCGTCACTATAAAAACAGAAATATTAAATTATTATTGTTGTTTTAACATTTCCCCCCTCTTTTCCATTAGCTCCGACAATATAATCGTTTTAAATTAGCTACTACATAACGGTTTATTGATAGATTCCCTAGCGCAAGTTCATGCGATAGCGATCTTTCGGAGTGATTTTACAACCATTCATAGACCTCACCTTCCCCCCACCCCTCCCCGCTCATCGGATAATGATCTCACATAATCTAGCGGTCAATACTCGGGCTCATAATGTGAATGTAACGCTCGCGTTATCGATGTCATGAGGTTTTCACTGAAAGATGTTCAGATTATAATATATTATAATATAGTCTGCACGAAACATCCCCAGCATTCATCAATTTGGACGGTCTCGTCAGCGGCGAGGCAGAGTTAACAAGAGATATGAGAGCGATTTTGGCAGGTTGTCTACCCCGGCCCCCCTCCCCCGCGGTTTTGCTAATCACGAGTAATGCATCTTCCACGCCCTATCGTGTTCAACCGTCCGATATTTCAGTGTCAAAGCGATGGACCCTTACTAAAATGACGTCCGAAAGGCGATGGGGGGCTTCCGGGCTTCGCTTTCGAGTTCGATCAATGATTTTAAATATACATAATTTATTTTGATTACTTAAACAAAATTGTCCACCAATATACAATATAACTTAATAAAAAATGTTCACAACCTTCGTTGATTTTCTTAAATGCCGCGTCTTACTACCTGTTCAGGCCACGCGCATATGAATTAATTACGCACATATGTTAGGAATGGAGAAGGTAAAATTTAGAGTAAGTGTAGTTGCATTTGTTTTGAAATAAAGTGGAAAACTATTTAGGGGGGGAAATGTTTTTCGATACATTAATCGAGATTAGAATCTTAATCTATCTACCCGTGGTCGTGTTGTTTAATAAAGCGTCATGTTCGCAATATATGAGGCTGCTGATGACCGGAGTTTGAATCCTATGCTTAAAAAAATTGTATCAATTTAAAAATAGGTTTAAGATATGAATCGATTAATTTGTCATAGGTTCACAATGATATTATTTCAAATCGAATACGTGTCTAGTATTTTACTATGCTAAATTTCAGAACAATAAAATATTTCAAAACATGTTTATATAAATTGTATACAAAAAGGACTAAGCTAATTTCACTCTTCACTCCACCACGCAACTGGTTTCCGGTCTGATCATATTAATTTACTAATAAAGTATGAATTTATGGATTAGAATTTTGATCTAAATATATCAAATCCTAATCCAAACTTTATTGAGACCCGGAACTTCGAATCGAACCCGAATATTTCAATATAAGCTGCGGATTTGGATTTGAAATTTTGAAGGTTCGCGCAGGCC
Source organism: Timema douglasi (assembly GCA_901482245.1). Lineage (NCBI taxonomy): Eukaryota > Metazoa > Arthropoda > Insecta > Phasmatodea > Timematidae > Timema > Timema douglasi. Next base: position 91,872 of record CABEEJ010000680.1, on the reverse strand, counting down.
TAACTTCAATTGGAGTAAGTAGATGAAATACATATGCAATTTTATAATTAAATTAATTTTTTGCTGACTAATATATATATATATATTCCCCCCCTTTCTCGTCTTTCATTTAGCAAAGTAAACAACGCTCACTCCGCTGAAGTAGCGCACTGCTAGCTTTAGAATAATTAGCAACTTGTTCTAAACCGTCTTTAATTTGTTGACGTCACACCTCGCTCTAAACACACACACCTGCTAGCTTGTTTCTGTGTGTTTGTCGAACTCCAGTCGTCCCCTTGCAAGGAGATTCCCGCAACGAAAACGAACATAATATTTCGAAAATAAAAGAAAAAAATTCCCTGCACACAGGCCTACCAAGCTACAAGAAGAATTTCCCCCTTAGGGCATCTAGCTTGTAAAACTAGTTTGTTGTCGATAATTGCGATGAAGCTGTGTGTGTGTGTGTGTGAGTGGGTTTTTTAATACTGGTTAGTCGTTACCATAATTATTTTTCAAAACAAAACCATTTTCAATACCTAAAAACTATTCCTATTTATGGTGTTGTTTTTTCTATTTGTGTGTATATATATATTATCACGAGCTTTTTGTTAACAAATGTAGGCCTATAGCAGAGCAACGGGAGCATATCAAAAAAGTTTGTTAAGAATGTTTGTAATAATTCTATTCCGTTCTTTCTTTCCGCCTTCACTCGATAAGAAATTGAGGGTAAAAGAGTCATTAATCATCGCATAGTTGCAAATTCCGTTGCGTGACCTCTCTTTCACACACCCCTCCTTTAACTCGCCCTCTGGAGGAAGTGGGGGGCGGGGGGTTGGAACATTTCGGAAATAATTGAATAAATTTGAAGATATTTTTGATTTAAATCACTTTTCCAAAGCAGTTATGATATTTATTTCTTGCGTCATTGTCAACCCTGCCTACTAGTTGTAATAGTCGTTGAACAGCCAAAAGTGTGCATGCAAGTTTTTTTTTTTTTTTTTTTTTTTTTTTTTTTTTTTTTTTTT